>LBNU01036244.1:168910-189099 GCA_014162995.1 Artemisia annua | reverse complement strand
CTTCATCAATAACCGACCGTCCTCCTATTTAAAGGACCGTCCATCTTAGGTCACGAATTTTGCATTGTTTTCTTCCTTTCTGCAATCCTAATCCTATTGCATGTTTATCACCACCATTTCCATGTTTAGTTAAACAAATTTATGTGCTTAAATCTTCCTAATGCATGCTTTGCCTAAATCATAATCATCCTTGTTTATTTAAACACCTCTTCTCTTATTCTTCATCTTCATCCTCACCACTTTTCATCTTCTACTATGGCATCTTCTTCTACCTCCTTGCCACTCTTAAACAAAAGACCCAAGATTACCCTCACACCTCCACAAACAAACTTCATTGACCTCACTCAAGAAGACACTACTCCTTCACCAAAATCCTCACCATCCTCTCCTCAAGCACCAAGTGCACCTCTCAAAATACCTTTAACCAAAGGCACTTCATCATCCGCTTCAAGACCTAACTCATCTCCATTTCATCATTCATCAGTAATTTATCACCCTTGCTTACCCACTCTAGCTCGGGGGAATACACACCATTTGTGAGCAACTTATCACCTTCTCTTACCACTCCCAACTCTCCAATTCCACCAAATACCTCATTGTCTTTTTCACCAAATGAGCCTTTGGACTACACTCCTTCTACTCCACCACCTTCTTCAATCATATGGTTTCCCATTCCCAACAACTTTGTGAACAACCACAATATGGGTTGTGCATGTTGCTTTCACAACTTCAATCTCATCTCCTCCCTAAGAAGTGAGCTCCACTACATCTTTGGCAACATTGAGTACCTTCTTTCTCAACCCAATTTGCAACCAACTCATCTTGCTACCATGCCACCTTCTGCACCACCATCCTTCTCACCATCTTATTCTCCACCTTCCAACTAAACATCTCTACATGTTTAGTTAAATAATCAAATGAGTATCTTTTGGGCCAAACATGTTCTAGGAATTAGTTGTTGTCCTAGTTATAGTTGGTAGTTCATATGATGCTTGAATCATTATGTGATGTATGCTTCTTCTTATGTATGCTTTGATGAATGAATGATTATGTTTAATGAAATTCATGCTATTATGGGGTGATATTTGTGATGGTCATCTTTTAAATGTGTAAAAATTAACCAACCTTAAAATGGGAAATTGCTAAACTCACAACACATCTGCTGAGAACATACCCATTGGCGGCGGTCCCATATATAGGGACGATCCCCAATATTTATGGGACCGTCCATATATATCCAGGAACATCCCCAGACAGGCATTAAAATTCTGATTTCTCTTCTCTTCTCTATCTGCATCTTGCTTAATCTATCATATTTCACTTTTCTTTAATCTTTTCTTCTATCTCCTTCTATCTATCTTCTCTTCTCAACCCCTCTAATTCTTCTATATATGTGTATGTGCATCGTACTCTAACTTGTTTTTGTAGCACAACACCATAGCTCGATTCTCCGGTGCCCTCATCTAGGGGGAGCACTAAGCTAGGGAGAGCATTAATACCGCAGATTTCTTTCCTCTCTACACATCGACGAAGCCTTTTTGATTCTACAAAAAGGGGGAGAAGTAAACGAAAAACTCATTAAAAATTTATTAACACATAATTTTACCTAAAATGAGTTTATATTTTGTAATCATCAAAAAGGGGGAGATTATTAATACAAATAATGTCAAAAACGTTATTTGCATTTTTCGGTCTCTTTACGTTTTGGTAATCACAAAATATAAAAACACATTACGTAAGACTACGTTTAATAAGTTTTTATTCAAGAAAAATCGAATCGATAACGTATAGACTACAACATCACTTCAGGTATGAACAAACACAATACCGACATTAGTAAAGTGATCAAAGAATTTATTTTTCACTAAACCTCACATTTTTATATGACAAAACATTTTTACAAAAGTATTTTTGTAATTTTAAAGAAACGTTTTATTAAGAAACTAAATTTGAAATTCAAATCTTCTAACAACTATATTTTCTGCCTAAAACAGATAAGTTTTTCACCAGATAAACTTTTACAACGTTAGGATAAAAATGGGAGCAATGTCGAGACGGTCCCGTAAATGGGCAAATGGTCCCTTATATATATGGGACCGTCCAACATTAAGGGACCGTCCCCCGCTCCTCCTGATAGCTATAAATACTGAACTATTTTCTCAGAAAAACTAACCCTCTTAGCACAAAAACTTTCTGTTCTTTCTTTCTTCATTCTTTGATCACTATAACATGTCGATATATGTTTATAAGTGATTCTATCATCCTCTATATCAAAGTGCAAGAGAAGAACACTCGAAGTCATCAAGAATCGAAGTGTTAATTGAGTCCACACAGAAACGTAACAAGTGTTACGATTCTCTTCTTCCTCCAATTCTCTCATGTGTACATATTGTAAGATTGTAAATCCGACTTGTGTGTGAGTCGTGATTAGGTGTGTTAGGGTGTATCCGGACAAAGGTGTAAGTCCGTGAAGTGTTGTATCTAGATTAGGACTTTGTGTTAGTTCGTGTGTCATTGTGTGAAGACTAGGACTTAGGGAAGTCCTTGTGTGAAGATTAGGACTTAGTAAAGTCCGTGTATGAAGACTTAGATCGGGTGAAGATTCAAGTGAATGGGGTGATCGTTCGTGTGAAGAATTGGACGGGGTGATCGTATGTGTGAAGACTTGGATCGTGTGTCGATCTAAGTGTACAAAAGTGGTTGTTTGTGTGGCCACGTGGGCCTTTGTGTAGATTGGTTCTAGCTAGGATTAGGACTCGATATTTCGCTTAGTGTCGTTAAACTTGGTGTAAGCTTGTGTACGGTTTTCTCCGCCTGAAGGGAGTGTGTTGACATAGTGATTGTAAACTCTCGAGTGTGGTACTCGGGGAGTGGAGTAGGACGAAGAGTGAGCTTCGTGCCGAACCACTGTACCTTGTGAAACTGTAACGCCAATACATAAAATCTTTTGATGCTTTCATTATATTGTTCCATTTTTCCTGAAAAACCGGCTTGGAGTTGTCTCTGGAAGCGTCTTATTTGGTTACGTTGTATGTGAACAGCACTTTGTGTAAATAGCACACCACCCCATGTTTAGAGATTCAAAGTAATTCCAGTATATAGTAAATGATGATCTTTGTTTAAGCTAATATAGAAACATCAACTCCAGTATCATAGTGCGGCCAGATGATTGGTATATAACTCCGCCTGAAGGGAGTGTGTTGACATAGTGATTGTAAACTCTCGAGTGTGGTACTCGGGGAGTGGAGTAGGACGAAGAGTGAGCTTCGTGCCGAACCACTATAAATCTCTGCGCCTTTGTCTGGTTGTGTTCTTTCCTTATCTCTTTACTTTACTTATTCAAGTAGTGTTCATTGATATCACATAACTTAGAATCAGCCGGTTTTTCAAAAAGGAACAAAAGAACTAAAAGATTTTAAGACGTAATTACAAACGGTTAAACTATTCAACCCCCTGATAACGCCCTATTTATACATATCTTTGGGCATAATATTATATGTTTTATGATCATTTAGTGTGAACTTTCGATACTTTATAGCATGAAATGAATGCAGGTTTACTCTTGGATACTCTGAAGCAAGAAACATCGAAAGCACAACTATTTCAGCATACGAAGTCAATAAATAAGAAGTCTATATATTAGTCCCTTGCCATAGCAATGTGCGCCGGTTTTACAGCTATGTGCGCCGCACTTGCTTGCTCGCTTAAGGAAAGTCAAGAAAGAAGTTTTTAATAAATGTGCGCCGGTTTTGTATCTTATGTGCGCCGTACTTCCTCTGCAATTATGAAACTTTGGCACCAAGAAAATAGCCAAGTGCACCGCACCTACAATCGAAGTACGCCATACTTCGCCTATCAGAAGCCTATAAATAGAGCTCATTTGCAAGCATTTGAACTCTCCACTCTATAACCATTTTTCACTAAGTCAGATAAAGAAGTACAACGTGATCTTGAGCCAGAAGCAGACCTTGAACGAGCCAAACAAGGGGTCTAATATACTCTTTGGTGTTGAACTCTTGGTTACTTGTGACACTTGTGTAATCCATTTGATCATTCCAATTCGTATGTCTCTTGTTTACTATTTCATCATTTCTGTTATCATGAACTCATTAGCCATGAGAGGTTAAACCTCTTGTGATTGCTTGGATACGTGAATATAATAAAGTGAAATTATGATTATGATTTGATCTTTATCAATTTCAAGTTTATGCTGTAAACTATTGTTTATCTAGTCTTACTATGTTNATCATTCCAATTCGTATGTCTCTTGTTTACTATTTCATCATTTCTGTTATCATGAACTCATTAGCCATGAGAGGTTAAACCTCTTGTGATTGCTTGGATACGTGAATATAATAAAGTGAAATTATGATTATGATTTGATCTTTATCAATTTCAAGTTTATGCTGTAAACTATTGTTTATCTAGTCTTACTATGTTTGTTATTCGAAACTGATTGAATATAACTTGTTGGGATAGGTCGAAAGAACCAATTTGTTATACGCAATTCTAGGAACTTGTCTGTGTTTTTAGTCTTTGACTGGAGGAATCCGCCTAGGAGAATTGGTAATAATCTAGACTTGATATATAATACTATCTCGAGAAGAATCTCTTGGTGGATAAACGTGAATCTTGAATTGAACCTAACAAGTTATGAAATTGCTCTTTTGACGAAAATGGCTAAGTTATAAGTTGTGCACTATTAGCATTATCACTGAATTGTATAAGCAATCCAAGCAATCATTTGTTTTATCATTTGAATTCTCCATATTACATCAACCACTATTTATGCATTATTGTTTTGTTTACTAATCATTTTATACTTAACACGAATGAACTAAGTCCCTGTGGATACGACCTGGTCTTACTTAAAATCTTATACTACCAACGAGGGTTATACTTTACCCGTGTATTTGGTTTATTAAAATCGGTGAAACTAGTATTATAAATTTAAAGCTTTCCTTACACATCACCCCCTTCTAGTTTCTACAATGTGGGTTTAACCAAGATAGATTATGCTTTTTAAGTAGGGTGAAAATAGTTCAAGGTTTGTTTATACATAGATGAACTCATGCTTATGGCACCATATCTAAATACTGTGTTTGTAACAACACGTCTCACATTTGTATGAGATAAGACATTTGAGGCGTTTATTAGTTTAAACTGGTGGATTGCAAGTATCATTCCACCCTAGTTTTTAGTTGAATGTGAAAGATATCCAAGTAATCTATTGATTTGGACATTGAAAGATGTTACATTGTTGATATCATTTGAAGCCTAAATTATACCCTTAAAATTTGGTTGCAACATCTAATATTGTTAAGTTTGTTGTTAACTTATGACATACGACGAAAATCGAACAATATATTTTGATAAATCTATTAATACGAAACAAAATACTAATATCGACAAGAAACTTAAACATCAATACTGGTACATATTTTTTGCCATTTGAGTATCATAATGAAATAAGCACTAAGCAAAAACCACAGGTTCAAATCACAACCTGGCTTTATTTTAACCATAAAAACTACACAATTTATCTTTCACATGTTAGCCGTGAGACTAGTACGATTATAGACCGCGAGCCGGCTTGTTAGTTTTAGTAACAAGTAGCAAATAGCAAGTTAGCCCAAACCATAGGGACCGTTTACTAAAACCCATTAACACACCAAGTCAGTCAACTCCAAAACCCCCCAAATTACACTCACTACAACACTCAAGATCCAAATCGATCACAACAACCCTAATGGCGAAATCACCAATCTTGATCTTAATCTCACTCATTTTCACATTCACAATCACAATCACAAACTCATTCTCAATCGAAAACCCAACAGATCGGCGCATTTTAGTACTATTAGATGACTTGGCCTTGAAATCATCACATTCAATCTTCTTCAATTCGTTAGAATCACGTGGATTTGATCTTGATTTTAAGTTATCTGATGATCCCAAAATTGCTCTTCAGAGATATGGGCAGTATTTATATGATGCCTTAATTTTTGTTTACTCCTAATTCCTAAAGAATTTTCTGATTTTTTTTTTTTTTTTATAAAGATTTATTTTTTTATTTTTGTTGATGTAGTATTGATGAAATGATGTTTTCTATTATAAGGTTTTGGAGGGAATTTGGATGTGGCGGGTATTTTGGAGTTTGTGGATTCGGGTAAGGATTTGATTGTTGCTGCGGATTCGAGTGCGTCGGATTTGATTCGAAACGTTGCCGCTGAGTGTGGTGTTGATTTCGATGAGGTAGTTGATTTGTTTTGGTGTTGGTTTAGGTTTAAATGTGGTTGGTATTATAAGAAAAATGCGTTGGTTTATATTTTTAGGATTTTAAGGATTTGTGTTTTGGACTACGTAAGTACATAATCAACGAGTTGTGAATAATAAGCTGAGAATGTAGTTCGAGAAAGAGGGTGATGGTCATAAGAATATAAGATTGGAAATGTGTTTCGGATTAGTGTCTGAATTTTAAAACTTAAGACTGAGCTTAAAACTACAGGTTGCCAACGAATATTGGGGGTGTTTGGGATTGCTTGTTTGTACAGTGCTTATCAGCTTAAAAATAAGCAGCTACCAATCTGCTCTTATTTAAGTGCTTATTACAGTGTAAAATAAGCAAATAAGCAGTGTTTGAAAAACACGTGAAACTGCTTATCTGCTAAATATAAGCAGCAGCTTAATAAACAAGCCCGAACACCCTCAAAGTTATGTAAGCGAAAAAAGTTATCTTCGGATTTGATCCAGCCATCTCTTAGCTAGAACCGTTATCTTACATAAATTTGGATATATGTGTTTAGCTGTTTTATAGACTAGTATAAATAAAGTAGGATCTATAGTCTCTAAAATCATTATTGCATATGCTGTGAAGTCCAGATCCCTGCCATTAAGTTTATGAGACTATATCTGTACATCATTGTCTTAATGATAAACTGGAAAAAGAGATTATTAGTTAACAACTATTTCCATTCTGTTATTGCCATTAACAAATTGAAGTTGTATCGGACTTATATGTACCCTATGTAGGGCTGTAAACGAACCGGACGAACACGAACGGAGCCTTGTTCATGTTCGTTCATTTAATTTTAACCAGACAAATAAACGAACACGAACGCTTAAACGAACAAATTTTCTTGTTCATGTTCGTTTGTTAAGAAACCGAGTTGTTCATGTTCGTTTATTAAGACATTAAACGAACGATAAACGAACATAAATGATCAAGCATATATGAACATAGGCAAATAGACATAATCTTTATTACATTATGCATAATATATTGTTTTATAAGTGTTGTTTTGTTTAAACAAATCAATTTTGAAATTATACAATAAAAATATATGATATATGAACATAAATAAATAAATTAACCTAAACAAACATTAATGAAAGAATAATCGGACGTTCATGAACATAAATGAACGGACGCGAATTGTGTTCATGTTCGTTTATTTAACTAAACGAACGTAAAATATTGTTCATGTTCGTTCATTTAATAAATAAACGAACACGAACGTCCTTTTTACTTGAACGGTTCATGAAATGTTCACTGAACGTTCAGTTCATTTACAGCCCTAACCCTATGGATTTCCTCTTGGAATTTTTAGATAAACTTGTGTATAAATGTATGTAACACAATCTTGGTTTTCTAGATTTTTTCCATCCAGCCATTAATACAATAATACCTGAACATAATAACACGTAGCCATATCATTAGTATTAGTTGGCTTCAGGTGAAAGGGTGATTTAGGTAAACCATTTTGTGACATGGTTTTGTGAACGATTATCATATTGTTGTTCTTTGATATTCTTTCTACATTCATGGTCGTTGTTAATATCATTGGATTAAATATAGTGAATCCTTGTTACTGTCATGACACATCAACTACCCTCTTGTAAAAAAAGCTGTGTATATGGATATGATTGGAAACCTATCATCTTATGATCTCATAGAGATTTTATATAAAGATTGTCTTATTAGTTTAATCACAGCAGGACTGATAGTCTCTAGAATCATTAGTACTCCAGTTCAAAAACAACAATGTATAATTGCATAGAGTATCACCTATATTCTTTTAAATTTGGAGTGTTTAAAATATGTGCTTGGGTTATTCTCACAACAATCTAGTGTATATATATACGAGATCCCCAGTTCCCTACAATCCTATGTTTTAAAACAGAGATTAAAACTTAGACTGAGCTTTCTCAATTGCTAATGCACAGGATCCATCTGCGATGGTTATTGATCATGGAAGCTATGCTGTCTCAGGAACCGAGGGTGATCATACATTAATTGCTGCGGATGAATTCGTTCAAGCTGATGTACTTCTGGGGAGTACAAAAATTGAGGTCAGTGCATGTATTTAGATAGTGTATTACTAGTTATAAAACCTGTGCACGCATGGGGATAACACATGTATTGTTCTAATTAATTCGTAATTAACATAAACTCAGCTCAATGTTTAATGGTGTAAGAAGTGTCTTAACTGTAAGCAGTGTTCTAAAAGGCGCGCCAAGGCGTCGCCAAGGCGCGAGGTGTAGTCTTGCCGCTACGAAATGGACCTTGGCGGCGGCTCTAGGCGTAGCGTGGGATAAGGCGAGAAAAGGCGCGCCTTTTGGTAAGGCGTGGCGCCATTTTTAGAAGCATTTAGGGGATTTACGGATTTGGGCTTGAATTTCATTTGGGCTATTTCCTTCTTGGGCCTCGTAATTTCAAAACGTAATTCCTTCATGGGCCTCGTATTTGGGGCTGGCTATTTGGCATTTGGGCTTTAGTATTTGAAATTGCTCTTAAAAAAATGATATAAAATTATAAATACATAAATATATAGAGAATTTGTTGCCGCTTTTTAAGCAAGCCTTAAGAAACGCCAAGGCTTCGCAAAGGTTCGTAAGGCTTGAGGTGTGGCTATGCCGCCCACACCACGCCTCACGCTATTTATAACCTTGACTGTAAGCATATCATATCATTGGCATTTTATCATCGAACTTTATAGTGTCGTTTGTTGCAAACTTAGTAGTGATGAATGCTTTATTGCAGTGTTGTAAAAAGCGGTNAAAAAAGAAATAAATAAATAAAGAAAAAAAATGAAAATAAAAAAGACAAAGAAAAAGGGGGAAAAAACATGGACTTATGTTTACCAATTTAATCTTAGGTTAATCCCCACCATTAGATCAAACTAGATGGATGGTGGGGATTTGTCCCTTGGTATGCACTAAAATTAGAGTATGCAAAATAAAGTGTCTCTATCTTAATAACGTTTAATAGTTAATAACAATAACTTTTCACAATAATAGATTGTGTCAACATTGACAAATACAGTCAGTTCACTCTCTAATAATTATCCAGATATTTTTCCGCATAAAAACAATACAATTTTTGTTTCGTAAAATTAGTAAATAAAAGGACGGAACTAGAACCAAATATGGCTGGATGTACAAACTTTTTAGAACCATAATATAAAAACATATTTTCAATAAACCAGGTGCATTTAAGATACATTTAAAAAAAAAATTATTGCTTTTTTCAAAAATTAACACTACATTCAAAAAAATCCACATGAGTCCCGGACACCAGCACGAACCTAGTTCATAACAGCTTGACACCCCTGTAACATTTTGTCACTATATTCTAAGGGTGAGCAAATGGACCGGATGGACCGGACCGACCGACAAAACCGACCGGACCGGACCGGACCGGACCGGACCGACCACATTCGGTCCGGTCTTCGGTCTAGGCTTTTTGGCTAATTCGGTCCTCGGTCCGGTCGGTCCGGACCGACCAAAAAACCGAAAAAATTTGCCAAAATATGCCTAATTGGACCGGACCGACCGAAGACCGGACCGGACCGAACCGGACCGGACCGGACCGACTACATTCGGTCTCGGTCTCGGTCCGGGTTTTTGTCTTAATTCGGTCTTCGGTCTTGTCGGTCCGGTCCGAGACCGATGCTCACCCTTACTATATTCACCAAAAAAAAAAACACTCATTTCATTTCTTCCCCTTTTCCATAAATAACATTTGTCTCTTTTCCATAAATAAAATTTTATCATCGAACTTTATAGTGTCGTTTGTTGCAAACTTAGTAGTGATGAATGCTTTATTGTACATTCTTGTTTTGATTGGTCTACATTGTCAAAAAGTATATACACATCATATTAGAGGTACACCAAAAAGAATAAATAAGCAGTAAAAATTGAAGTGTTTTGAGTCATTACTTTGCTTCAAAAGCATGAAAAATAGAAGTGTGCTTGAGTCATTACTTTGGTCCAGAAGAGATTCTATCTACTTGAGCTTCTCATCCACCTTTAGCAATTCTTCTGTTAGCCTCTTAGCATGTTAGATTTTGATCAAAATGCAACATTGTATTGCATGAGCTAAAAGGGGAAACCAACACAACAAACATTATATAACTCTATTGCAGCTAATAATGAAAATGCTTAATCACCTTACTCAATATTATTGCCTATACCTGTTCTTCGGATGGGTTCAGAAATTTGCCGAATTTCAAATTGGCAGTAAGGGAAATTGGGGAGGATACACTTAATCTCATAAAACTGGGAAAAACATATAGTTAAAAACAATTATATACACTGTACAGTCATGTCAAGATTGAGAATACGTTGATAGGGCACGTAAACAGGCTGAACTAAACCCAACCAGTTGACCTGTGTTTTACTTTTGTCCGTTAAGAAACGAACCTATTTTGACCTATTACGGTATTACCTACTTTTGTCCGTTAAGACATGAACCTTTTTTGACCCATCACCCAACCCGTCCATTTTTGCGACCCTCGCATTTTGCAAAGATCCATAGAGACGCTAAGATGCTTTTGTTCTCTGTTTTTACATACATAAACAGGTAGAAAATATTCTAAAGAAATGTTATAGTGATTTTGGTTAAAGTGGAGTGGTCATTGATGTAAGCTAAAGGTAATATGTCAAACTATGGAAACTATGGAAACTTTGACATCTTTGTTTTAACCCCTCTTTTTAGTGAAAAGGATCTTATTAACTTTGCATGCATAAATTTCATAGTCTTAAGTCTTAACGATTATATTGTTGATGTTTCTTGTTTGAGATATTTGAGCATTGTGACATATTTTCACTATGTTACTTTTTATACACATACACATATATTCAGTGAGCCATGACATAACCTTCATGAAATATACATGTGTGAATATTCCATCTAGGCTAGTAGCCTTGCTGTGAAAGAAAAAGATTGCATCCATTAATAAGCTTAACCCAATAGCTGATAAAATAAAAGGAAATTAAAGCATTATTACGACCATCACTTAATAATCAAGCTAATTGCACCAAATAAGGCAGAGCTCAATTGCAGCTAGGATTTGATATCACCCATGACAAGAAAATTAAAGCACTATTCCATCCATAAAGAGATCTCTTTGTATGATTCTTTTCGAGTATATGAGAAGTTATGAAAGTTAAATAGCACTAATTCAATAAGGTACATTTTTTTTTATCATTGGTGTACATCGAAAATAGAAGTATTAACAGGAAAAGGCAGTTTGGGATTGCTTATTAACACTCATTTTGAAGGTAGGATTTGATACCCCCACATGAAAACTAGAAGATATATTTTAAATCATTTGTTAAAAGGATTGTTTGGGATTGCTTACTGAACTGTTTATAAAGGGGCTGTTTGTTGTTTATCATTGGAACTGCTATCAAATAGGTTGTTGATGGTACATGAAGATAAAAAGTTTATTAACTTAAAGGCACAAAGGAAATAAAAAATAACGTCTTGTAAATGATGTACCCGCTAGCTCTTCTAAAGACTATACTCAGTAGGGTTGAAAACTATTAGATGATAAATAAGGCCCAAGCTCGGTATGTGGGGTTGGGTCCATTAGGGTTTCATTATGTATTGTCTATATATATCGTATCAATAAAACGTATCACCTACAGGGTTTTATGTAGTCAAACATGGTATCAGAGCAGGTCTGATCCTCAGACCTAGGTGGCTACGTTGAGCCGCCACCCCTAAACCACCCCTGTCATACCTTAACCACCACACCAACCAAAATTCTCCGATCGAATTATGTTCTCATTCATCCGGAGACAACTTCTTGCGCCGCTATTCAATTGTGAAAATTATTCTATTGGTCTCAAAAAGATAGTTGTTTGCTTTTGATGACGTATCAGTACCCAAGTCTTTATTTGCTCAAGATAAATATCTTCTCGAGTTATCTTTAAACAGTAGGCATGTTTACTGCTTGATGTGGAAGAAAAGTAGAACTTTTCTTTGTTTTATTTTATTGTTGAAAAAAAAAAAAAGAACTTATAGTTGTTTTATGTTTATTTATTAGTTGATTGTCTTTGTTACCAGTCGACTAAAGTTGACCGTTGGTACCAGTCCCTAAAGTCGACCGTTGGTACGGTGTTGTTACCAGTCGACTTAGCCGACCGTTGGTACCAGTCGACTAAAGTCGGCCGTTGGTACGGTTTTGTTACGAGGTCAACCTAAACACTTATGTTTTTATTATGTTAAATGTTTTTTTTTTTTTCTTTCTTATCTGTTTATTACTCCAGTCGCGAAGCTTCGCCGATTTCGCCGCCTCGGACTGCGGGAGTATAGATATAAATAAGGCCCAAGCTCGGTATTGTGGGGTGGGTCCATTAGGTTTTCATTATGTATTGTCTATATATTCGTATCAATAAACGTTCACCTACAGGGTTTTATGTAGTCAAACAATGTAAACACACACGATGAAATGATTTTGTATTATTGAAATTGTTTTGTATTTCTCGTGTCTGGCTCATAACAATCCGATGCCCTCGAATAAATAGATACAAGGAATACCTATTTTAGGGTAAATATAAATACCATTTAATGGGCCCTACCTATCTAATGGTGATACAACTCATGACTAAGACAATGACATCTCCAATCAAGGATACACATAATCAAAATAGATATGGCCTAACAAACATCATTAAGAAAGTTGAATGCCTAAAAAATAATCACATTCATGCATTCAAACAACTGATATAAATAAGTAATACAATTTTACACATGCCCAATGGTAATTAATGTACACACATCAAATGGAATATGGTAACAGAAGGCACATCCTACTGTAATCTCTTATCTCAATTATGAGATATTCCAAGTATCAGCATTTCAAGAAAATGCAAATTAGCAATTCTAACAGCAAAAAGCTCAAGTTTATACAGCTCGTTCAAGGATAAGTAAATAAAAATAAAACACACTTTAATGCTAACAATCCTCAGATGAACACAACAATGAACTACTTATATAAGACTGACTCTTCAGTGTAATCATATTGAAGAAGATACATGTCCAATTTATTACTAATAACCTGAAATTACGACAACAACCCACACCACCAATATATCTTCTTTTTTTTCTCTCTTTTTTCACAAAAGTATGAAAGCACTTCAAAATCTAATGAAGCTCCACTTCATAAAATTAAAACCCAAATCGAAGTTTGCACAAAATTAAATCTGAATGTTTTAGAAA
This sequence comes from Artemisia annua, assembly GCA_014162995.1. Lineage (NCBI taxonomy): Eukaryota > Viridiplantae > Streptophyta > Magnoliopsida > Asterales > Asteraceae > Artemisia > Artemisia annua. The sequence continues at coordinate 175,589 of LBNU01036244.1, read as the reverse complement.
ATTTTGTTACAATGTTTATTTGGTCTCCTGTTGAGCTCGGTCAAATTGAAAAGATTGACCGGGAAGATTGAGGTTATAAAGGTGAGGTGTAGGGTTTTCTCTTAAGAAGGATGGCGTATTGGGTGAGCTGGTTTAACATAAATGAGTCTTTCCATTTGGACTATATTTTCATTCATGTCAACTTGCTAGATAGATAATATTAGCTAAGAGCAGTGCATATAACGTTATATTGGCCTTTTCAGTAATTTTGTTTTGCATGACACAGGCTCCTGTACTTTTCAAAGGGATTGGTCATTCTGTGAACCCAGCAAATAGCTTGGTAAGTTTAAAATGCAGCATTTGCTTGATACTTTTATTGCGGAGATGCTGCCTAGTTCACTTGTGAATCCGTCTTTATGTTCTACATGTGTTGCAGGTTCTGAAGGTTCTCTCAGCTTCTCCATCAGCATATTCTGCCAACCCGAAGTCCAAGCTGTCAAGTCCACCATCTCTTTCTGGATCTTCCATTTCGTTGGTTTCAGTTGTTCAGGTTTTTCTCCACATATTATTGTTTATTTACAAGATAACTTGTTCTCATGTTTGATTTCCACATCTAATATCGCTTAATTACACCAGTTAGCGAGATGCCAAGTCTGTGAAATAACTCTTCTGATAATCTTTCTTTTAATATTGTAGGCTAGGAATAATGCAAGAATTGTGTTCTCTGGTTCTTTAGATTTGTTCAGCAACAAGTATGTAATACACCGCAGTTGTCTTTACTCTTTAGTGACAGTTTTACAATACTTTTTTTTTTTGGGTGCTGGAGTGGAACTGAACACTGTCTTATGCAGATTCTTCAAATCACCAGTGCAAAAGGCAGGGAGCTCAGATAAGTAAGTGAATACTGTTTTAAATCACCACAGCCACCATGTTGGTTACTTTAGTTTTATCATGGCGTCATACTTTCCCATATATTATTACTCTGAAAAAGAAATGATAAGTACATCAAATGAATTTGAAGAGTATATTGCTTGAATAATTACTTGCAACAGATATGAAAAATCTGGCAATCAGCAGTTTGTTACCGAGCTTAGCAAGTGGGTTTTCCATGAAAGAGGCCATTTGAAGGTAAGATATCTGCTATTTTTTCTTTGCTCAAGTGTATTTCCAGCTTTTACCACAATAATTTGATTGTTACTTTTAGTGAGGTAATGTCGGGTTGGGGTTATTACAGACGATTGTAGTCTATAGTCTCTACTACATTACAATCTCTTATGAATTTTCATCTTGACTGTCGACAGGCTGTCAATGTCAGACACCACAGAGTTGGCGAGACTGAAGAACCTGCTATCTACAGGATCAACGATGACCTGGTAATCTTTTTAGCATATAGACATGCAAAATGAGTGGGCTGGGCTGGGCAGGTTGGGTTAGTGCTCCAAATGGGACTTGTTGAAACTAGTAATTTTTGATGCATGTCAAAACGGCTGGTATGTGCTGACCCAAAAACTATTATGGCTCTTTTTTGAAGCTGTTTATTAATCGATCGGGTATCATAATGAAACGCTATGACTAAACTACTTGCTTAATATAATGTATGGAGAGATTGGAAGAATTAGATACACTATTGGTCACCCATGACCTCTGACCCGTTCCAAACTTTATCAAGATAACTTGAATAAACCCAATTCTAGGTAATGGGTTGAAATTGAAACTATTAACTGTATACTTTACAGTAACTTTTTGTTGCTTGAAATATAAAAAGAAAACAAACTAAGAATTTGCTAATCTCTAGTTAAATTGAACTTGTTTCAGGAGTACTTGGTAGAGATCTATGAGTGGTCTGGATCAAGTTGGGAACCATATGTTGCAAATGATGTTCAGGTTCAGTTTTACATGATGAGCCCCTACGTGTTTAAAACCATGTCAAGTGATAAGAAGGTATCATTGGCAGCAACTTCATCATACATGCTACTCAATAATATATATGCTTCTTTAAGTTTGCTAAATAAATTCATGTTCTTTTTTTATACTTTATCTGCAGGGTTTGTATCTTGCTTCCTTTAAGGTGCCAGATGTTTATGGTGTTTTCCAGTTTAAGGTTGAATATCAGAGGCTTGGATACACTAGCTTGTCACTTGCAAAACAGGTAAAGTTCTTGATACTTGCTAGATAATTAGAGAACTTAATCATTGGCAAGTGGCAAATCATTTCTGCAAAAGAGCGGGGGATGCACCTCAGATTTTTTTCCACAGAGCCCCATTCATGAACAAATTTTGTGATCTAAACCATGATCATGCACTAAGTAGGTTGTTTCCTAACGGTGGCAATTTAGACCAATTTTCATATAAGATACGGGTATGTTTGATTTATCAAGTGGGTAAACCTAAAGGATTTGACAAAGGAAATGGATTCAATGGACTGAAATGCATTTAAAATGTGTATAAGTTAAATGGCTTTATTTAAAAAGGTTTGATTGTTTTATCTAGAGGATAGTTTTGTCTCCTGTACTGTTATCATATCTAACATTCACATCATGATTTTAATGTGCACTTTCAGATTCCAGTTCGTCCTTTTAGACACAACGAATATGAGAGATTCATACCAACAGCTTTTCCATATTATGGAGCATCATTTTCTACGGTATTATTTCACTTGTCAACAGCTTTTCCATATTATGTAGCATCATTTGACAAGGGTGTGAGCTCACATTTGTTATTGCATGGCAAATGAGATTTTGATACCTTCAATTATTGTTGCAGATGGCTGGATTTCTCATCTTCAGCTTTGTATACCTTTACAGCAAGTAAAAGCTTAGATGTGGTGGAGGCATTGTTTCAATATATGTTGTTTTGAGACATCATAGGAGATTTTCAAGTTACATTTTCTATCCCGGCACCTTAAGAGCTCTTCAACCCTTCGGGTAATTTTATTATGATACAAATTTTGGTAACGTCCTACTGGGACATTGCTTATTAGTGCTTGTAGCCGTAAAGTAGAGAAAAGGATGATTAAAATGTTAAAAGAGTATTCTCCATTAAAAATCGAGACATATAGTCTTTTATATACGAGATTTGCTCATGTAGTGTGCTATAGTATGTTATAATGAGTTATGTTGCATCTCCTACCATGACATCACCACCTGTGAACATCCATGGCTCGATTTAGTCAAATGAAACTATAGCTATTATGGTTTCTCGAGAAACATGTGTTTTATTGTTCTGTTCAATAGATCTGGTAACAAAGATCAACATAACCGGAAAGTCAATTGACCAGTCTGTTTTTTACTTGAAGAAACACCACATAAAAGGGTAAACTTTATAGGGGTGACGGTTTTCCATGTAGCTCATCAACTCTTTTTAGGTTGGTTTGTCATCTTTCTTTTGCATCATATTACAAACTCTTGTATAAATGCTTCCCCAGGAAAAATCATGTGTTCATCTCTTTTGGCATTATTGCCTGTCGTTTTTGCCTCTATTGTAGTGGGTGGACTCGTTTGCCATTTTCGATGTTGTCTACCCATCAGCTACTGCCGCAGGTCTTCTTTGCCATTGCCGCTACAATTTCTCTTCTCCGCTGTGCATTAGAATAACATGCTTCTATGTTTCCCTTGATGGTTTTTCTTTGGTTCTGGTTTTGATCTGATAAATCTTATTCAGTGTGGCATGAAACTATCAAATGTTATTTACCATCGATTTTTAAGGTATGCATTATACTACTGCTTAGAGATCTAGCAAGACATGTATCTATGCAAAAGATGAAAATATGTTCATTAGCAACAAATATGAAAGTTAATAGGTCAAAAATATGATGACTTGGGCAAAGGTTTACAAAAGCTAGGTGACTTGATTATATGACTTGTAAAAGTTTAGTGACTTGATTATGACTTGTAAAAGTAATACTATGAGAAAGTGATCATTTTTTTACAATGCAACTAATACGTCTAGAGTATCGTATCAATACATGTTATAAGCATAAAGGACAGCCTACGTGACCTTGCAAATGAAAAAGGCCGAACCATAAATAAAAAGGGTCTTTCTCTTCGTCACTGTTCTGATGGATATACGTTTTGATCGTAAATGATGATGTTCTCAGCTCTCGTCACTCTTCTCTTCGTCGTTGTTACAGCCACCATGCACATGCTTTCATTGTTAGTGTTTAAAGTCTGATTATTTACATATTACGTGTACAAGTTAGAATGATTGACATAAAAACGTACGTGCTAACAAAATAAGCGCTACCATATGCGCAAAAATTGAATGCATCATTATAACACCATGTCGTAAGAAAAACAGTAACAAAAGCACACGCTATAGATATCCAAGAAGCTAATTCTAAAATACGATACATCAAAACCATAGAAAAACAGGACCAAGAAACTGCCTAAATAACATCATTGACGTATATATCGTGCATCAAACAATAACATCGTATAATCATAAGATGGTAAAAATAAGATAATAACATCCGTCCATAATAATAGAGTCTATTGAATGAATACCAAATAATAAAAAAGGTGATACTAATGAATATTCTCAAGGTTTCTTCATTGAACATCTGAAAGCCTCAATTTGAGATTGACACCAAGTGTAATCGCTATTGTATTGTTCTAAACAGTTGTTCAGAGCTTCAACATTACTTACTAACGCTCTCGTCTCCTTCTTCAAGTCATTCATCTCTTTTACGAGTATCATATTCTGAGAGTTGCATGATGCCCACAACGCAACATATGTTGATGACATGTTATTTAGTATGTTTTTAGTATAAAATCTAGTTAGGGATAAATGTATACTGATACCATATTTAAAGATGAAAGTATAGATTAACCCTAATAGGTCAAAAGACGGTTTTATATTCTTTTACTTCAAGGCGAATCCCAATTCCCAAGTGGTATAATCTTCTTGTTCAAGTCACATTCATAATAATAAATATTCTACTCGATCTTTTGTTTATATGAAATTACTTATAAGTCCCTTTCAACTTTTGTAGTCCTTTTGATCCAATTTCTACTAAAAAGGTGAAAATATTTTAGATAATTAGTGAAAGCTAACCGATAAACTACTGTCAAAACTGATAATTAGGAACGCCTTGTATATATAGGGTGTCGAGGAACATTCCTAATCAAACTAGAAAACCTTGTAATTATCTTTTAAGTATACACATTTGACAAGAAGTCAAACTCACCCCCTAGAGATGTTCGACCGGCCATACATCCCTTATGGCTTTACCTTTAAATAGGGGAGGTGATTTGCACACTCCTACAATTTATTTGCACACTCAAAATTGTGTGTCATGACATTTATACCCTTAATATTTGTGTTTTGATTTGCACACTCCAATAAGTGATGTAGGGGTATAAAAGACATGACACAAACATTTTGAGTGTGCAAATCAATTGGTGGAGTGTGCAAATCACTCTCCTTTAAATAGTGGTTTGAGTTATTCTAAAAAGTGTCTTATAATAAAAAGTGTCATGCAATTCAAAAATTGTGATGCAGTTTGATAATTGTGATGCACTAATTTTTGATGCAGTAATGTGTATAACTGCGATGCACCTTCAATTGCTGCATCACTGTTATAAAGTTACTGCATCAGACACTTTTTAGAATAACCCCACCCCTTAAATAGTTAAATGTATTTATCCCCGATAAATATATACACCCCGAATAATTACCATTTTATCCTTCTATGAAAATATTGTCGTATTCTAATTTCTTCTTCCTTTTTCATTTCATTCCGTATCTCTTTTCTTATTACCAACTTGCATGTTTTGTTTAGTGTTCACTGGCATGACCTATCGGCATTTATGTGAGCGAAAGACGTTTTTTGCACACAAATACTTTCACTTACATCATTGTTTTTTGTGCATACACAACGCATGTGCAATATAGTATATTATACAACTAGTATAAAATGTTGTATGTAACAAAAGGAATGATGTATATATTAATTCTCAGTATGAAATCCAATACTTACAAAGATAATATGATCTCAAGTAACTCTACAAAACGAGTTCTTATATCAATTGGACCATTGATCAATGTCTAAAACATAAATGAGATCGGAATGTATTTGGTCTGGTACCATCCGATCCAACAAAGCGTATTAGCTGGTTGTACGTACGATCGAACTGAACCGAGAATCAAATGTGACAAAAAAGATGAACCAAATACCGGACCAAAATATGTCCAATCTAGTTCGATCAGGCCTGGTCAGTTCAGTTCGATCAAGAGTTCATTGTGCTCAGTCCTATTTGTGTGCTGAATAAGTTATTTATTTATTTTTTATGTTGTTGCAAAAACCATACATTTAAATCTAACAGGCCAAAAGTATCGCAAACCAAAGAGCTTATCTGTTAAAATTTTGATATCTTAATAGAGGAAAATTCAAATGCATACCCTTATTTTGGTGCATACCAAGGGACAAATCCCCACCACCCATCTAGTTTGATCTAATGGTGGGGATTAACCTAAGATTAAATAGGGAAACATAAGTCCATGTTTTTTCCCCCTTTTTTTTTGTCTTTTTTATTATTCATTTTTTTTCATTCCTTTTTTCCTTTTTTTTTCTCTTTTTTTTTTTGGCATTTTTTTCATGCATAATAGTTTTTTTTTGTTTCTTTTTGTGTTTTTTTTTGTTTCTTTTTCGTCATTTATTTTGTTTCTTTTCTTTGTGTCTTTTTTTATCACGCTTTTTTTTT
>LBNU01036244.1:152169-163667 GCA_014162995.1 Artemisia annua | reverse complement strand
AAAAAAGACTAATTCCTATGTCTCATTGTTCCTTTTGATCCTCTAGATAAGACCATTGTCTTCAATAACAGCTTGCACCAATTTATCTGGTGGGTCGAATTAATATACCTAGAACTCGGGTTATAATCATGCCTATTCGATTCTATATAATGTAAGGCTCGAGCTAGACTTGATTATAAAGCTCAAAGCTCGAAACTAGAGCTTGATATTTCAAGATCGAGGTCAGTTAATTATGGCCATTCTCAAGGTCGGTTCAACTTAATTATGGGGATTAAACTCTTAATTAACAATAATAATATGAATCAATGTTAGTGTTAATCAACTCGATACTTTTGAGCTAGACTCAGTTAAGTAGCACGGAATTATTTGGTCTGGAATAAGAAAAAACGAGATACTGGAGAGTTGAGACTTGAGAATCCCAACTCTAACAAGAAATTTTCCAATTTTGTCGAAGTTTTTCTATTTTGGTTTCATAAAATCATATTTGATTTCCTTTGATTTTTTAACTTCAGTTGTTCAAACCAAATTCAGGTTTGTTAAAATATTCTGGATTCGTAACATCTCTCAAAAAGCTCAGGTGGTTCTGTTTTAATTCGAGTTTCTTGACCCAGTCAAATATTCAAAACCTTGACTTAAGAGTATATTTCAGATAAGAAAAAAGAAATAATGGGAAGATGCATATATTTTTATGGGTGCATCTGAAATTTATGGTTGTGATTTCTTCTCATTTTTCTCGTCTTAATTATGTTTCTCATTTGATCCTAACTCTTAGTGACTGTATAATTCATGCCCCAAAACCAAATAAATATAAACCTCTAAATATATGCACATGGAACATGATAGAACTAAGCTATTAGTACACCCAAATCTAGTACAAGAGTTAGGCGTAATCAATAAAGACGCTAATCCTTATATGACCACAAAAAAGTTATGATATACCGACTAGTACCTAGTGCATTTCAATAGCTGAACTTTGTTCTAATCAAGAATTTTAGGTTTTGGAAAAGGGACTAGCCCTAAATATCTGGATGATTCTTACACACATGCATTGTCTAACCATAAATGCATACTCACCATCTAACTTTACTTCAGTCTAGTTACGTTTGTCGAACTGAAAAAGACAAGACGCAACAAAGAACAAGCTCATAGCATTGAAACTACACCTTTATGTACAAATCAGTAAAATTGACCCTCGATACTAACATGATACAATGTACAATATAAAAAACAGCTGAAATTTTAACTATGGGTCAAACTGTGAAAAAAAAAAAAAAAAAAAAAAAAAAAAAAAAATAAAAAAAAAAAATAAAAAAAAAAAATTATAACTTAGTAATGTACAAAAACTACAAAGGTATAAAATTAAAGATCCCTTCTACATAATGGACAAGACCCATGTCTCACCAGCCATTTATCAATGCACGGTAAGTGGAACATGTGATGACATTGTGGCAAACTTCTCACAGTTTCTCCTACTTGAAAATCCTACAAAATACCAATTAGTATTTGATCAGCATTTATAAACAAATTAATATCAGAAGCTGATGCATTTCTAGCATTTCTAGCATTTGGATTAAGAAAAGCTGTACTGCTATCATCTTGATTGTGTAATGTCATCTACTACTCTTTAATAATGATGTGACAATTAAGGGAATCAACCGACCGAAAATCATTATCATCAAATAACTTGTACTGACAGTGTCACCATGAACAATTAGATAATTCCAACTTGAAAGCTTGCCCAAAAACCATTCCAATTTTCACACGACACGCAATATAAATTATACCGCAATTTGCATATGCGACAAATACTACTGGATGCCAAAATTCGACTAATAAGTTCAACTACCAATCAAGTTGCCATATATTCACGTCATTATTTATAACCACACATGTTCCGTGCAAAAGACAATCTTAATCTATAAGCCTTAAGCTAAATAACGTATTATATTCCCTCACTGCTAAAAGATACACTGAACTTGGTTAATAAACTATTAGACTGTTTGACTATCACACAAATGTCCAAAATAGCCACTATGGTACTACTAGTAGTGATAATTAACAGAAAAAGATAATTAGAATATTACCTGAAGGCAGACAGAGCAAGAGACTCTCTCCCCCATATCATCCACCTCGTCATCACTGGTAATTTTGATTTTGGGTATTTTTGCAACAGAATACTCAGGCAAGCCTTTACAACCGCCAATGTCAAATATGTTATGGAGTTCATCAAAACTCGTTTCAACAGCTCCCATCTAAGTTGATGGCAAAAGGATCATTAAATTGAGAAAGTCTACTTTTTTATAAAGAAATAACTCATTGCTATCTAGAAAGAATAACAAACTTAGGTTCATCAAAATATGCAGAATTTACCTGACTTTGAACTGCACTTAACATGGCTGGACCAATACGTTCACGGACAAGCCTACCACTTATTAAGCTTACAATGACATCAATCTGTGATAAAGGAGCATAAATGGATTAGAAATCGTCAAACTAAAAACGTTAGAAGGTTATGAAGTTCTTGAAAATATTATTGTGATTAAAATATACAGGAGGGAAATAATGATAAAGCAACGATTTTAAGCATTTTTTAACTGAGTTTACTAGATCATCATCTTCTTTTACTAATTTAGTGATGAAGGCTTGAATCTTTGAAACACTGTTTGTGATTTATTCCATGAAATTTGTTGATAATGATGGAAGAAAAGAAAGTAAATCTCACCAAGTATAAAGCACAACCAACACCAGACTCATCCGATTTCCACAAAACAAGTGAAGATTCAAAGACTTCAATAGAAAAAACAGCACCAGAAATGGCTCCAACAGCAGCACCCCTAACAAATCCGCTCTCGGTTTCTTGACCTATCAAGGCCCCTGTCATTGCTCCTAACAAAGTTCCAACTGCAACATATGGTAGAATCCTATTATTCAGTGGGGAAATGAATAAAGTAGTCTTCTTGTTTTGACACCTTTTTTACTGTTACTAGCTAATTTTGTCAAATGCTAGTATTCTTTAGGTTGGATACTTAATTTTCACCTAATTTTAATGGAATTAACTAACACAAACTGGTAATTTTAGGAGAACAAAATGGCGATGGTTAAGTTTTCGTTTTCGCCTAATTTTCCAAATAGCTAACAAAAGTTGGTAGATTTAGGTCAAACAAATTTAGATGGATTTTGGGATTTATTTATTTATTTTTTCCCTCTCTCTCTGCTTAACTGCAAATAAGCAGTTTACTAGTGTTTGGATCATCCAAACTACTGCCGCTTATCTAATTATTTTTGGGCCAAAATAAGCAGTTTTCAATACAGGACATGTTTATTTCAAAGTGCTTATCTGATTCTGAGCTGAAGCTAAAATTATTCTCTGACCATCATATCTAACCTAAAACCCATTATAAATCATTAGATAGAAAATTCTAAAAAAAAAAATATATCTCCTTTTGATCTCTTTGCATATTTCGACGAAATCAGCAAAACCAAACACTATTCTTTTAAAGGGTTTAATTATTATAAATTCTCAATTCTTATAGAGGGTTTCGCTTAAATCGCCTAAAAAATGTGGCAAGTTACAATGAACATAAACATGCAATTCATAAAGGCAAATATTCATATATTCAACCATAACAAATGATAAACAAAATCACATTAATTCAGCAATTAAAAAAAAAAAAAAAAAAAAAAAAAAAAAAAAAAAAAAAAACACCAACAAAACCCATTTCATATTACACAAAACCCATATATAAAAGCTAATAAAATTTCAAAAAAATAAATAAATAAATAAATGCATACCTAATGCAAAGAAGAAGGTGAAAATTGCAGAAAAAACATTCCCAATGATGACAGCAAATGTAGGGGTGAATAAATTCTTAAGTTTAAGAAACATGTTTAAGAATGGAATTGTGAACATGTTTGTAGATAACAATATCAACAAAATAGGCATTGAATGAGAGGGGAATGAGCATAAAGCCATTTGTGATTGTTGAAATTGTTGTTTGATGATGATGATATTAAATACAAGATGATCAAGAGAGGAAATGGGGAAAACCTTAGTCGTTAAGACAAAGGAAATGAATTGAAATAAAGAAGCATTTATAACTATGTGACTTTGTTATGTATGAAATGAGATTCTAGTAATTTTTTTGGCCATGTAATTTTCCTGTGGATATGGAGATCTTTTATTGACCCACAAGGGCGTTTGAGGTTGCTTATTATTTAAATATTTGGGAAATGATATTATACATAGAGTTTTACTTTGTAGTTTGTATACATAAAATTGATTTGTGAAGACACTTAATGCACTAAATTATGTGTGCAAAGTAAAACTTTATGTGTAGATATCACTTTCCTAAATATTTTTGTTAGGGGTGTGTACGGTTCGGTTTGGGTCGGTTTTTGGTTAAAACCGAAACCGAACCGAAATGTTCGGTTTTTATAGAACCCAAAACCGAAACCGTTCGGTTTTTGGCGGTTCGATTTTTTCGGTTTATCATTGGTTTCGGTTCAGTTTTTTGGTTTTTCCGGTTTCTAACCGTTTATATTTGGGCATGGCAAATTTATACCAACAAACTTGTATTACATAGAAAATTGGTTATTCTTATTTATTTATTTATTTATTTTTGTCAATATAAGCATAATAATGTTTATTGCATAATTCTATAATTACACACATACAGATGGGACACACACATGCAAATGAACATACACATAGTATGATCATCGTTATATATTTATTTATATATTCTCAAATAAACACATGACACGACAGACACACATATAAACATAAACGTTACGACAAATATATTATAAGTCTACCCACAAAATAAATATGAATTTATAAATTTGATTTATTAAGTTATTTATTCATATTATATTGATTATATATTATTATATAATAAAATCGGTTCGGTTCGGTTTTTACGGTTCGGTTTTTGGACGAAAACCGAAACCGAACCGTATATTTCGGTTTTTTAAAAATTAAAAACCGAACCATCGGTTTTTAGTTTCGGTCGGTTTTTTCAATTCGGTTTTTTGGTTCGGTTTCGGTTTTTTCGGTTTTGTTTGCTCACCCCTAATTTTTGTCATGTCTAACTTAGTTTGTCAAATACGCATTTTTAAATATTAGACGATTACCCATGCATAACAATGAGATTTCATAGTTGTAGATAGTTTTAGTGATAAAAAAAAGTTTATGGGCTATAAACGAAAAATATTAAAAGTTTGAGGCTTTGAAAATTAAACAAAATGTTTTGAAACCCGGTTCAACCCGGTGGTTCAACCGGTTGAACTGTTTCGCTACAAAAAGGGTCAATGTAAACGGGGTCATCTCAACTGGTTGGGTCGAAAAAACATGTCAGATTAAACCGGGTCAACCCGCCGGGTTTGAAGCGTCCCGGGTCAACCCGGTTTTCGATGTGTATTAATAGTTTCCTTTTGAAATATATGTTTTCAATATTTCTTTTTTTAGTTTCAATATTTCATTTTTAATTTTTTAACATTTCACTTTCTTGACTATTCACTTTTCACTTTGACTATTTTTGTTTTATAAATAGTATAGATGTTTAAGAGAGCAAATCAAAATTGCATTTTATTGAGAAATCAATTTAAAATGAATATGACTCAAACAGTAGTGTGTTAATCGGGCCGGGTTGATCAAGTTCGGTTCAGGTTAAAGCTAAAAATAACATGCCCAAACTCGATTCTGTTTGAATTCGGGTTAGTCGGGTCCGGATCAATTCAGGTCGGGTCCACTCGGGTAGGGTCCATTTGGGTTCGGGTCACCTAGAATATGAGAAAAATGTAGTAAAATTGCCTGTTTGTACTCGTTTACATAGATAATTTATAAAAACAATATTTATTAAAAAAAAAAAATAAAAAAAAAAAAAAAAAAAAAAAAAAAAAAAAAAACCCTTATTCGGGTCGACCCGAACCAAGTCAGCAAAACATTTTCAACACCAATACCCGACCCTATTTAGTATTCGGGTACTTGGATTGACCCGAATAACCCGATTCAAATAAGCTTAATGGGGTTCGGATCAGGTCGTTTTTTTTACACCCGTGCCCACAAGGGTTTTTGAGGTTGCTTAGTTGCTTACTATTTACTGTGTATATTTTTTGTTTACAGGTCTCGAATGCTTATTTGCAGGATCGAATTAATCAAACAACATCATGTCAACATCATACATAATCAATAACAGGAAACAATAGAGATTGGGTGAACCCTACGTGAAACTGATATATTAAACGTATGGGTTACAACTGATTACAGAATCCTACACACATATATATATACTACACGAATGGACACATACTAATGGTTGTGTTGCTTCATAAACGGTTTTATGAAACATTGTACCCTTTAACTAATAACTTCCTATAACTAACTATAACTAACTTATAACTGAATCTTAACTAACTTAACTCAACTTTAACTGCCATAATCTAACTGCCATGTTTGCTGCTGCTATTTGCAGCCCACCACAGAAGGTTTATGGTTCTAAAATCTGATACTAACTTAACTCTATAATATACAAAGATTAATGGATTATAATCTTCCAACATTTTTGTCATGTCAACTTATTTTGTCAAATAAGCTTAAGTGTGAAAGATTTATGTAAAACCTCTAATGTTCTTTTCTTTTTATTAAGAAATCAATTTAAAATGAATATGACACTGAAAAAAACAAACCCTGTACTAGATTTCAAACCGCAAATTTTACCTGGAAATTCTCCTTTGGCTTTGAACCAAAAGCATAAGAAGTAAGAACACATAGCAAGTGTTCCTAAGAATCCTCGTATATGCTTATTGGATATGTTTGGTCATCATAGATGGAGTTGAAGCTTAAATGGAGATTCAACTCAGAATTGTTGATTGCAAGCTTGCAACTTTTATTTGAGTAAAAGTGTTCTGAGTTGAGTAGTTATAGCTTTAATTATTGTAAAATGACATGAAGTTGCTAACTTCAAAACCGGAAACACAATTAATAAAATCGAAAACCATTCAAAAAATATTATACTTTAGGTTAAAAGTTGCATGTATTTAAACTTAAAAAAAAATAATAAATAATTATTCAAGTTATTTTTTTTAAATGTAAAAATTTTAAAAACTTTGTTAAAATTTCAAAAGATGTTAGTAGTCATATTACATGTTGAAATGACTAATCAATATTATGTATCATTCTAGGTTGGCAATTGGCGATAACAAATATTTCGGGTAAATATGACTCAAAACTTCTTTCTAAAAATTAAATTTTTTTACATTGCACAACAATTTACTTTGATACTTATATTTGAGGAAAAAAAAAATTAAATACCTTTAAATTAAATGGGTTTAAAGTGTTTTATATGTTTGTGTGATTTAGAGCAACGTGTATAGTAGCGAGGGAGCCTCACCAATTTGAGGTGCCTCTCGCCACTGCACCGGTTGTGCAACTCGTTAAGCCAATCGTCAAGTTTTAGGGCTCGTCGGATGAGAGAGACTGTGAATTTTTTAAGATTTTTCTTTGAATTTTTATGTGTTGACTGTGCGGGTATTTTTTTTTTTTGAACGGCGGTGATATAAAAAAAAAAAAAAAAAAAAAAAAAAAAAAAAAAAAAAAAAAAAAAAAAANGAACGAGCCACTACTTCATCAAAAATAGACGCCTTCAAAGGAGGAGTCTGGTCGAAAATGATTTTGTTGCGAAAATTCCAAATAAGCCACCACATGATGTAGCAAACTCCTTCAAGCAATTGTTTGTTTTTAGAATGAAGACGAAGATTCACTAACCAATCTAACCATTCTTTGTGAAGTTGTTAGAAAGTTATAAAACTGTTTTATTTTTGCATTTCTATATAATTTGTATCTTTATTTAAATAAATGAAGAATTAGCTAGTTGGGTTAATATACAGAGAAGTTACTATACTTTACAAGAAAGTTCGCCTAAGTTACTTAACTTTTAATTTGTTTATCCGAGTTACTAATGTTTGGGTAACCGGTTATCTACGTTACCTCTCTTGTTTTGACTTATGATTACCGGTTACGAATATGACGCGGCAATAATATCATCTTATTTATTTGTTGACTAATCGAATAAACTCAAATAATATACCCCACACCTAAAACACATAGTTTCATAGTATGAAGTGAACATGTATACAAAATCAACTCGTTTTTTCTTTAATGAACACGTATACATCACCTCAATGTTTTTTCACCTACCAACCCGTCACCTTTGTCACACCGAAATGATTTTAACATGTCCTAAATTCATTTCCCCTGTTTTCTCTTCAACATACTCAAATCACTATATATTCTATTTTTGCAATATTTTTATCGGCTGAAGATCGGGAACGGTGACTGTGAAGAGGGTGGGGGGTTGCTCGGATGAAATGTATAGATATAATATGGTGGTCGGCATTGATGGTGGTGCAACGTCGTCGTAACCACAGAGTTCACCGGAAACTATCATAGACGTTGTCACTCCCATCTTTCACCTCCATCGTTGCTCGTCACTTCCGGGCTTAAACCACCGCTGCTGTTCTTTTTCACCACAATCAACGAACAACTCCACTGGTTCGATATTTCGTATATATTTGTTTCTAAATTTTTGGGTTTATTATTGGTATTTTGTTTTTTTTCTTTAATATAGAATTGGATCTTGTTTTTCTTCACATAAATGTAAAGCTAGTTTGACTTTATTAAACTTTAGTGTTGTCATGGTGATTGGTAATTATTTGGTGTTTGGTTATATTTAATTGTTGCGATGAAGATGGTTAAATGACATATGATATTTATTTTGAAAGGATTTTATATGCTGGTGAATAAATGGTGATGAAGAACAATGGAAGAAGACAAAGGACATTTTCTATTTGAAAAATAGCAACAAGAAAGGGTAATCCCAAAAAATAGCATCAAGAAAAGGAATAATTGGGTTTTATAAAAAAAAAAAAAAAAAAAAAAAAAAAAAAAAAAAAAAAAATAGGTATCGGAAAATCAAGGTGGAGTGTCTTTGGCGAGGTGGAAAAAGCGTCAGGCCCATGTGACAAAGGATACGGGCTATCACCCGGTAACCCCTCTTGCGAGTAACCTTAGTGTAACTTAGTTAAATGTTGGGTAACCTAATTAATGAACCCGTGAAGATGGGTAACTTGAATGAACAAAATAAAACTATAGTAACTTAAGTGAACTTTTAACTTTTAAGTAAAATTTAGTAAAAATGGAAAAAAGAAATAAAACGGTGGGTCTCAAAAATGAGGTTTTGGCTTAAGTTATTGAGGAGTGTGTTTTGGGTGTATGTTTAATTGTGTGAGTGATAAGTAAGTGAATAGGGGAAAAACCGATGTGACGTTGAGATGACGTTTTGGCTTATGTTATTGCACCAGGTACTCTTATCACTAACAGAAAGATATTTTGGTAACTTTTTATGAACAACTTAAAGGATGTTTACTTTTCACTTAATGAGAAAAGAATGTGAGCTTAAAACCTTACTTCCTCTTATTTGGGAGACTCACACAAACTTAGCTCTCCTCTTTAAGAGGCTAAATAAGTGGCTAATATAGACATTTATCAAACCACTTAATATAGTAAACACCCCTTAAGGACCTTTAGAGGATGAATGACATTTGAGGAAAGAATTTAAATACATGTGAAAAATCACTCAGTATGAAGAGAACTCGTAACTCAAACTAAACATTTACGATTTGTTTGCAACAAGAATGTTGCATTTTCGCAGTTGAATAAGTTTTTGAATCAACTTATAATGAGCATGAATCAATTGAACATTCAAAGTCAAAGGTTACATTTTTCAAATTTCTCTTCATAAGGTTGATTTATTCAAATTAGTTAAATGTTGTAGACCTGTAGTTATTTTATTTGGGGCAACGCGTCTTTGCCAATTTCATGCTATTCAAGGCACTTGTAGTTTCATCTTGTCGATTCCAACAAGCTCCATTATTTTTCACTAGACAAAATTGAAACACGTTTTGAGGAAAACCGTGAGTTCTTGACTTGCATGTACATCGAATTATATATGTAAGTTGTTGGGGTATTACACTATTTACACTTATCATCAAGGTGGAATAAAGCTATTCCAAGAAAGGTGTGTATCTTTATTTGGAGATGTCAACAGAAGAGACTTCCGGTTTGGTCATGACACCATAATATTGGTATAGATCTCAATTCTATTCTTTGCCCGCATTGCAATAATGATATTGAAACATTGGATCATTGTTTTATTCATTGCCTTCGGGTCTTCAACAATTGGAAAAAAGTGTTTAAATGGTGGAAGTTGGGGGTTTTTGAAGTTGATACAGTTGACGACATCCTAGCTCATAATGGTCAAAATAACTTTAGCAAGAAACAACAAATTATATGGCAAGCGGTGTGTTGGACGATGCTATATCTTGTGTGGTGCACAAGAAACAAAAGAGTGTATGAGAATAAAGTTTCAAATCTTAAGACTCTTTGTGACGAGCTACAAGTGGTTTCTTATAATTGGTTGTCGACAAATTAAAAGGGACAAGTGTATCGTGGCTGGATTGGTGCTCAGACCCACTTAGTACTTGCAAAGTCTAAGTTGAGTTTGGTCAGAACAACAGGTTCATCTTTTTTGTATTAGCGTAGCGTTCTTGGTGTCTCATTTACATTTGATGGGCTTTAGTTTTCTAGACGTTTGAAGTTTATGAAGCTAGATCTCTCGTAGATTCTAATGTGTAAGTTTAATTCTTTGTGTTTTTTCTATTTTTTCTTTAATAAAAAATTCTGCCTTCCAAAAAAAAATGTTTTTTCGAATTTTTACAAAGACAAATATTCACCACTTATATGTCAGTTAATATAATTCACATATGTGTGGACGAAGACTTTAACTCACGACTTTTTAGTTGAACAAATATTTAGGTACCATTTAGCCGAAACCCGTTGATATAAAATTATCCATTTGCCATATATAATCGACACCTTTCCTAAATTATATTATACTAACTTACATTTAGCAGGCTTCTTATGAATAGTGCCCCCCAAAGTTGCTATATCCACACTTTGTGGTATACCTCATTTTGCAGCCGTTACTTTTTAAAAATTCTCTTCTCCCACTTTTTTTATGCAGCTACAGTGGTGTGTGTAGGGGTACAGTAATACCAATAGTGAATTGCTTCACTCCAATCTCCTTCTTTCACTCCCTCACACATACATACTCCTGAAGCTTCTCCCGTTTTCCACAGAACACACACAAACACACACATATCCACAATCATCCACGTTTTCCCACAGATCCACAGTCATCTGCGTCTTCCACAAATCGTAAAACACATCCACAAACACACACAGATCCACAAACATATCCACAAATGATCGGAGCGCAGATTTTCCGATGCTTCAGTTTTTTTTCAGGTTGAA
This sequence comes from Artemisia annua, assembly GCA_014162995.1. Lineage (NCBI taxonomy): Eukaryota > Viridiplantae > Streptophyta > Magnoliopsida > Asterales > Asteraceae > Artemisia > Artemisia annua. The sequence goes on along the minus strand of LBNU01036244.1, from coordinate 152,296 downwards.
TTAGGTCTTGCTATGGTTTAATTTTGTTTAATTTATATATATATATATATATATATATATATATATATATATATATATATATATATATATATATATATATATATATATATATATATATATATATATA
>LBNU01036244.1:140807-151949 GCA_014162995.1 Artemisia annua | reverse complement strand
AAAAAAAAAAAAAAAAAAAAAATTTTTTTTTTTTTTTTTTTTTTTTTTTTTTTTTTTTTTTTTTTTTAATTAATGTGGGTTTTGTTGTTTTATTAGGGGGTGTTTGGATTAGCTCATTTACCTGGCTTATGAGCTTATTTGCTTCAAGAGGGGATTAACATTTCGAGGTGCCTTTTTTTTCGGTAATTTTGTTTTTACGTTTCAATTTTTAATAAGAATTGGTTTGAATGTGTGAAAGGGTTGGATGAAAGATTTTTGTTGGTTTATGAGAGCTTTTGCGATGAAAGATTGTTTTTTTTGTTGAGGAGGAGTATGTTTTCAGCTTTAAGTAGTTATAAAAATTACATAGGAAGTTTTTGGCAACACAATGTAGTTAGCTGTCACTTGAGTTTTTGTAAGCACATAAGAATTTAGACTAGCATGTATATATTTTTTGATTTCTTAGTGTAAATTTAATTGTGGTAATAGGCCTCATGGACAACATTTAGTCATATTAGCCCATGAAATAGCAAAATATATGGATTACAATGGAGATATAAACGAAAAAGGTGGTATTGAACAGAGCATATGGGTCATGTACTGGGAAGGTAGTGACCAACTTAGAGATAATTTGTAAAAGGACGGGTCTTTCCCTTGAGAAGAGAATCCTCATTATAGACAGGTTGGGTAATGGGTCAACGTAGCAAGAGGTGGCAAAATAGGCGGGTTGGGTAATGGGTCAAAGGTTTGGTACATTCAGGTCGACCCAATGATTTTTTGTCCTAATCTTTTATAACAGTTAGTATTGTCAAATATGATTACAAATTTTATAAATAATGCTCAAATTGTAATGAAGTTTTACGTCTTATCATTAAATAAACACTTTGGGCGACGTTTCACCCTTTTTACCAGTTTTCGTTTTAGCCAAATATTTTGAATTTTACCAATTGGACCTGTTAGAGATTAAACATAACCCGAATCTACCCATTTTTATATAATGGGCTGAGATTGCCATCTCTGCTAATTATGTGCCTAAATACATGAAAAAGTACAACCTTTTTATCCCATTAAACAGCTTATATATATCCTAGAATAACATAATTAAATCATGCTAATCAGATTTGGCGCATGAAATCTATTTGAGATCAATTTGCTGCATTAAATTTAATCAGCTTACATCTATGACGTTTTCATTTGATTTGGTGCTTAAATTCTGATCAACTAATATGTTAAACAGGTAAAACCAATAGTGGACGGTGAAGTAGTCGATATAAAGAAAAAGACGAACAAATCACGAATGGCGTTCATGGATATCACAAAACCTTTCGCGTACAGGCACGATGGTCATCCAGTGCATCAGCCATATTTATTGGTGTATATGAAACTACGAAGCAAAAGTTGTTGAAGAGCTTCCCTGAAAATTTTAGTGCCTTAGCTCACCTGGTAAGTTCCCTCTGTATGCCTACTCACTACTCTCTTTAGTTAATATTAATCAGTAAAAATTTACAGAATTTGTATCGTGTTATCTGAACTATATTTTAAACTTACTGTATAGACTGCAGGTGCTGTTGAGAAGCTGCTTCTTCTATTATACGTGTACCAACTGAGGTATTTTTTTAGTTTACTCTTCATGTTGTAATTATTATTTTGCTCTGTTGCTCAATGTTCAACATGTTATGCAGGTTGTTAAGCAAAGGATGCAGACCGGGCATTTCGCTTCAGCCCTTGATGCTGTTCGGCTTATTGTTGCTAAAGAGGGCTTTAAAGGGCTTTTGCGGTATGTGATCATTTGAGCAACAAACAGATTAATGTTGTAATAACTAAAAACGAGTCATATTAGTCCGGTTCAAAACGAGGCTGGTCGGATGGTTGACCAACTAACATTTTTTTAGCCATTTTTAATAAGAGTTATCTGTAGTTAGTGCTAATTTTTATTTTAGAAACAAAGTCTATTTATTTTAAGTGTAAGTATTTGAATAAAACAATTTAAGAGGTTGAATGCATTAAAAAAAGACTTGGGCGACTTTTGACCCGTTCTCCTTTTTGCTAAATTGTATGATTTGACCCACTTAATGGTTTCTTGAAACTGCAGGGTTACAGTTCTTTTCTATTGCGAGACTTGCCTTTCGATGCCATCCAGTTTTGGTTATATGAGCAACTTCGAATTGGGTATAAACTAGCGGTAAGTTGACTTCGGTTCGTTGGTGGGTCTGATGAGTTGGATAGCGTGTCTATTAGTTAAATATTTTGTACTCGCCATAATACATTATGTCAACAGTTTAGACGTTTAGTGTTAAATTTATGTACCAAAAACATATTATAAGATAATCATTAGTTTTTAACAGAGAAGTTTTATTTGTAAATTCAGAAAGTCAATAGGTCTTACGGCATTTTTTTTCCACTACAGGCAAAAAGGGATCTCAGTGACCCTGAAAATGCTGTGATTGGTGCTTTTGCAAGTAATTATTGAGGTCTCCTCATGTTATCATCTATTTTATCTGCTTAATTGTATATATATGTGCTCTTTTTTATTGAAGTCAAACTACCCAAGGTCACGTAGCCATCTTCTTTGTGGGTACAGGTGCAATCACAGGAGCCGTTACAACACCTCTAGATGTAATAAAGACTAAATTGATGACCCAGGTACAGTCGATAAGTTTATCTATTTTTTATTTTTTAATAGCCACATTCATATATTGCCGATATGAAGAATGGGACATAATCCCAACGCCCAGAACAGTCACGTTGATAAGCAATAAACTAATTTAGGTGCAACTGTGCAAGTATATGATTCTGGATTGCAAAGTTACAATTTTTTTTCGTGGTCACATTTACTCTTGGTATCTCGCAAATATGCTCATAGAATAGTTTTCCACTTATATATATCGAACTATTGATGTTTTGCAGGGAGCGGGAAACCAGTACAGAAGTATCTGACACTGTGTAGGCACTATTCTAAAGGAAGAAGGACCTTCTGCATTTTTAAAGGTGGGATATTCCTACATATAAGTATTCTTACATTTTATTTTATACTTCGCAATTGTGGTAACTGGTAGGCTAATCACTCGCCCAAAATCCAGTTCTTTCTGTTGCAAACTTTTATTATTTTTTTATACATATCTTATTAAGATGTCTAAATTAAGTTAGGACTGATCCCAACTTCTTACAGGTCAAAATAGGTGATTCCTTTTGTACTATTCGGGTTAGGTTGACCCGAAATATTTTTTGTCCAAAAGTGTTAAACTTTATAAACAAGGGTCTCATATATGTTTGCAAAAGTTAACTTTTGTCGATGATAATTTAATTAGTTTTATAAAATAATGTTTTTATATATGGCAAATATGCCTATTATGAGGGTTGAATGCTCTGGCTCTGGTTATGATTTGGATAAAATAGTATAGGCGGGTTTTGTACATTACAGTACAGTTTGGGCTACTTCTGACCTGTTTCAGTTTTATGAAACAACACAATCTGGATAGCCAGCTTATATGTTTTGCTTGAATAATGCACAAGGTATGGGGCCAAGGGTGTTGTGGATAGGTATAGGAGGCTCCATTTTCTTTGGTGTTCTTGAAAGAGCGAACCAGTTACTCGCACAAAGGCGCCCTGAAGATCCCGACTCCAACTCAGTAAAGTTGAATTAAAGTGCATCTCATTATTTGTCCAGGGATGGACTCATTTGGTCTAAGATGCCTGATTTTGTTATGGTCAACCCAATGGTCTTCGATTGTTCTATTCTTTATTATTGAAGATACCTTTTAGAATGTGACGGTCTACTTCGCATCCAGAATTTCGTAATGTATTTACTTAGGATGCTAATCCCTTTCTTTGTTGAAATAATTAACATTATGTAAACTAATGCAGCTATGTTCAAATGACACAGGGTGATGGCAAGGAGATGTTCACAGGGGATTCAGGCCACGAAGGTATGACATTTGTAGATGCTTTCGCTGAAGCGGCCTGGTGCAGAATGGATGAAGCATCGGGGAGGCAAAACACAAGAGTACATTAGGATGGGTTATGTTAGATATTGATAGACCTGTTGTTTTACAACAGTTTGTGAATCACGGTGTAATTAGTCAATTTAAAAATAAAACCTTATGTTATAAATGAGCTCCGTACAATAGACAAAACTATCAATATACAATAAGCAGCAAATGAATGCAAGTCTTATGTACGGAAAAAACTATCACAATCTTGCAGTGTTAGAATATTCTTGCGACCATTTCCAGTTCACAGCACTTACTAAACGCAACGGAAACTGCTTTTTTGGCAAAACACCCCGCGGCAACGCGCGGGTTTCCCACCTCGTAATTTAAACAAGTCAAATAATCAACACATTATTACTGCTCAAGCAACTATAAACATCATACTATTGGTTATCATCTAAATCGTGGAGCGGCTCATGGTTTAAGGAGACCTAAAGCGTAGGACTCCGTATTCAATTGCGGCCAGAATTTTTGTAACCTAATACTCGTTTTCACAGTTTGAGACATCTATTTTTTTTTGGCATTTTTTGTAATGCTTTAGTACTTGTAACATTTCATTAGTGCAATATTTTTGCACTGCATAAATGATAAATGGCACTTACTTTTGCTACTTGAAGTTATTAAAAAGTTAAATATATTTTGCAGGCCGTATATAAGACCTAAGGATCTTGTGTTATTGTGGTTTCATGAGCCGGTCTTATCTACTTATACCCATTTACGTGTTAAATATTGTTACATTCTTACAGAAAATTACACACACTTTTTAACTTCGTCCTAAATGGAGTAACCAGATTCTAGTATCGTTTTCTAAAAAGCGTTGAAGACTTAAACTAACACAAGACCTTAAGTTTTATTTTTCATTGACTAAAAGATTCAGTCAGTTAAAAACTTTAAATCGTTAAAGAAGTTACTGAAAAAGATCTTTTTAGTACATATACTAGTGGGCCCAAGCAAGACGATGCTTTTAAGCAATGTTTTCAAACCCGGGTCGACCCGGCCGGGTCAACCGGTTGGACCGGTACCCGGTCAAAAAACGGGTAAAAAAAACCCGGGTTTCTAAAACCGGGTCAACCGGTTAGACCCGCCGGGTTTTGAGTGACCCGGGTCAACCCGGGTTTTGAAACCCGNCAACAACCAGACTAATGGAGAGCACCGTACTAAAAATAGCCTTATGTATCAATGGAAAAAAATCAACCTAGAATGTCTTAGGTATAATGCTATTTACAAAGAGTTGGTGCGTACAGGTGAAGACCCTTGTCTCAGCAATGCAAACCGAATTTATTTTGAACGCTATGGGAGAGGGATATACTATCAACATGTGTGGTTCATTCTGAGAAACAAACATGCATGGGAAGCACACCAGCCGTAATGGTGTTTATGTTAAGAATGTTCCGTATCGTTTTTTATGTTATGTATTTCCGTATCGTGTTTTATGTTCGTATCGTTTCGTTTATGTAGTGTTTCCGTTTTATTAATAAATTTGTGTTTGTGTTAAAAATGGTTTAAAAAAAAATTAATAATAATGATGATGCAATATGGGTCATGAGTGTGAGGAAAGAGGTGAAAATTGGTTGAAGAGAGAGAAAGCTGAGGTGACAACCGGAATGATGATGCAATATAGATCACGACTGTGTCTAGCCTTATCTTTTGAAGCTAAACCCCAATTCTAAGCGTGTACCAAACGGACCCTTCCCTCTATGAATATCTTAATTAAAACCAATGTTTTCAAACCCGGGTCGACCCGGCCAGGTCAACCGGTTGGACCGGTACCCGGTCAAAAAACGGGTCAAAAAAACCCGGGTTTCTAAAACCGGGTCAACCGGTTAGACCCGCCGGGTTTTGAGTGACCCGGGTCAACCCGGGTTTTGAAACCCGTCCGGGTTTGGATTTTTTTTTTGACTCTTTATTTTTTTTATTTTCCATTATTAAGGTGCTATTTTTGTTTGATATGACTTTCTTATGGTGTATATTCACTCATATTTGTGATTAGTTTCCACTTATTAGATTGAATTCGATTCTGATATCCAAAGCGCTTAGCATGATTAAGGAATTTAGGACCCCTATGCTTGAACCTTAAGGTTATTTTTTGTTTTAAATGGCACTGAAAGCTTGTGCTATTTACTGCATTTTGATGTTTAGGTTCATTCATTTTGGATTAGTATTAGGCTATTATGAAAATGGATTTTTGGAAATGTGCATAAAACCGGGTCTAACCGGGTTGACCCGGCGGTCGAACCGGTTGACCCGGTGACCCGGTGACTAGGCCGGGTCGATCCCAAACCCGGGTTTCAAAACATTGCTTTTAAGCAAATAAGATACGAGGAAATGGAGCCCATATCATCATTAATTGTAGAGATGGCTTAGGGCCCAAAAATCCTTAACTAGTAAGTGAACTTCTTATGCAAACCTTAACTACATCATTAAAACGTAAGTTTTTCTTAATAGAGAAATACGCTTGAACTATTGTCTTTAAATCTTCTGTTGTTTTTGATAAAATCAGTTTGCTTTACTTGAAGTGACATGCATGGCACTAGGTTTGAGACCCCCCTTACTTTAACTAAGATGTTACTACAATGTTAGTAACAAATTTAGCAACCTAAAGGCTTATTACTTATTAGGACTACTCACTAGTAGTTCATTAGCTAGATGTTTGCTGATTTATGATATGGTTTTTTTAGTCTTATTGGCAGATATTAATAACTGAAAATGATGTCTAGTCTACATCCACCTAACTTAAAAGACCAAAATTTTTGTTCGACAGACACTCGATAGTATTTTATATGAACCTAACCAAAATTTGAGTCAATTGTTGGTTAAACTTATAGACTTTAATCCGACATTTGATATTATTCCCTCGACAACTTATCTTTACTACACCTCATATGTCACCACACCCATTTTTGAACTCCTTGGAAGATTTGCCTCCAAGATCAACAAATCTACCTTTACCAACATTCTCTTCCATTGAACGAATGACTACATAACCCTCATTACCCGACAGTCCGACACCATAGACACATCATTGCCTTCTCCGCCAACAAACATGCCTCCACCAACATCAATTGTGCATCCTCAACCATCACATTTGACTCCATCAACATCACACTTGCTTCCCTCAACATCACACCTCCTTTACACACACATATTTTTATGGTTTGTTTGAAGGATTCCATGGCAAACTTGAACTTTTAAGTGAAAGAAGAAAATGAAAAGAGCTAAATCGACAAAAAATAACAATCTACCCAAAAATAACGTCTTATCCTAAATCTGTATGATAATCTCACAAGGTTTATCCTTATCATATGGATTGTTTTTTAAAAAACCGTAAGGTTGACCTTGCTAAGTTTTTAAAAAATCGCAAGGTTTGCTAGTTAAACTTGCGATTTTTATTTTTATTTTTATTTATTTTTTATTATTATATATATATTTTTTTATAAAAAAAACACTAGCAAAATTTGGCTAGCAAGGTAAACCTTGCAATTTTTAATAAATCCGCAAATAGTCCGCAAAACCTTGCTAATTTAACATATTTTATCGAGTAGTTTACCATACCACATTGCCTCATTTTCAAGTGAAGCATTGGTTTGGTCATTTCTCATTAGTCATTGTCAACTTACTACGTAACTTAAGAGTGAATAATGTGAATCACATTACATAATTAGCTCCGACAATAACAAGTTGTTATGCGTACTACATCACCTTACTTTAATGGGAAATATTAGTTTAACTAGCACCAACAACTTTTCATATACTGTGTATAAAGTATGCGTACACATCAACTAAATATATTGTTACTACTTTCACGTAAATTGTTACTCTGATAGTTGAGCTTATGATATTTTACCTTATTTCGGTGAATACATATCTAATTGTTTTTTCCCATTAAATCTTCATCGACGACTTTAAAACTTGTTCATACAATATTGCTCTAATTGTGAGTCTGTATAACAGTTCTTTACTGCAAATTATCTCATGAACAATATAATGGAGCATTAGTCCAATGGTTGGAGCATCCTTGGCAGTTGCTTCATATAGGTACCACCTCCGCAAAATCTATGGGCACACTGGAGAGACTTTGTGGAATAAGAGCTCAGGGGTCCGAGTCTTGGCTCGTGCTCGCTCCAGTTGATGCCCCACTAGGCCAGGAGAGTTGCCGGAGCTATTCCTTGTGGGGTGGACAATGGCGGGTGCCAAAAGGCACCCGGGGTTAGGGTGTTCCCGCCAAGCTACACCTTTTTGTGGAATATATATATATATACACACCTGCAAATATATCTCACGTACATGTTCGGCCTTTGGTACTACAATTATTTATTAGAGACCATACCCAGACTAAGCGATTTAACAATAATACTCAACCTGACTGAAACATGTTTAGTAGTCGTCGTTTTTTGGTAAAACACAAAATACTACGCCTGCACAATTAAAGTGTTAGCCTTTAATGTTTTATATCAAATGTTATGTTAAGACTTTAGTTAGGATATGTAATGCGTATGTATTATTAGTGTTTGGGTCGATTTAGGTCTGTTACATGGGTCCAAACTATTAACCCAAACAGGCCCATTTATAAGCAGTTATAGGTAGTTATTAGTATGCAACGTTTAAGTTAGGGTTGCAACGTTTATTCATGAATCGACATGTCTCTTGTGGCACCGATTCATATAGTATATATAGGGATAGAATTCATTGTAAACAATTAATCTTTTCAGTTAATAAACATCGTTATAAAGGTTCAAACCTTCTGTGTTTTATTACTCCTTTCAATGATACTTATACATGTTGTTGTTTGATCATATTCGATCCTGGAAATCCCCGTAAAACCTGTGCAAAAGTGGTATCAGAGCCAAGGGATCAAAACAACACACTCAAGAAATCTGTCATGAATAAATAATGCTAAACGGTATAGCAATGAAAAGTTACATTAACGCCAAAAACTCAAAGCAAGAATGACAAGTGATGATCACGAAGTGACATAACGTCAATCGCAGATTTCGTTACGACCAAACTAAGTTGACCTAATATGGGCAAAGATAAAGAATGTCTTACAAAGATTGGTAGATACGGGAGTGCAGGCTATTCGGTATAACATTGTAGTAAAGTTCTTAGATAATTGACGTTCGGTTTTAAAGGTAAATAGAGTCCTATTTAATATTCATCTATTAGCTTCTTATCTTCTGTTAATCCGGAGTTCTCTCCTTATTTCCTGGACAGTCACCAGTTAGTACCTAATCTAGACTCTAAGGAGATGTTTTGGTGGGTCATAATTAGTGCACTATTTCTCAGTTAAAGAATTATTTTGCACTTCAAGATATTGACGTGCTAAGCAATAGCGATATCATCACACTTGAATCATACTAGTTTATCGCATATAATGTATCAATACTATACTAAGATCTTATGACCTATAATGACATCAACATGGGAGAAATATATGATGACCTTATAAGATGCTATAATCTTTGTGAAATATTAGATTATTTGTGTCGTCCTACGAATATCATGTTACACTGAAATTTGCCTCTGAGAATTAGCGTGGCTTATGTTGACCACAGCATGTTGATCTCACAATGTGTAGGACACTGATTACCCCCCACGAGGCGCACAGCTCTATAGTGAATTATCCAAGTCGGAGATGAAGATCATAGAAGATCATATCCGTTATCCTTATCATTACCGTTTACTATATGAACTTGTATCTGGGCACACAGGTTTATATGACGGGATTAAGTTACAGATGCATCTAGCGAGATTTATTTAGTGAGGAATACAGACAAGATGTATATTGTTTTATTAATTTGTAGTATTCATGAGTAAACTCCATGTGAAAGGCGAGAAAAGATTAGAAAACAACAGAATGATTTTATAGTACATTTAATGTTATTACGCCTACGCTAATACGCTATATGAACTTGAGATAAAAAGTGTTCCTAAGATATTAAACAATAGGAAATTCAATCCTCTCAGTTAAGTAACTGATCAATTGAAGAATTGGTTATACACTTAAAATATGCTTACGTTATATGGTTATCTTGCTTCTTTAACAATGTAGAATTGGTCATACAACTGAGGAAGTTACGCGACGTTGCAACCTAACTAATAATCGTTGCAACAAGAATATCTTGAATATCGCATCTATTCTCTTATGGTCAGGAAAAAACTGCTTTTAAAATATTAGCGCGCCAGTGGCATATGTGTTATGGTATATTTACATTTTTAACGCCATGTAACAGATCCTAAATCTGGACCCAAAACACTAATGAATACATACGCCATTACATATCCTACCGACTAAAGTCCTACATAAACATTGATATAAACATTAAAGGCTAACATTTTCCCCCCTATGATTTAATATCAAAATTTACTGACGTTGATCCTTCTGGTCTTTTTCAAACAACTGACATCAAAGTCCATTGTTTCCGTTTGGTTGCTTCCTTGTTGTCCATGATTGTGTCGACTGGTTTCCAATGCGTGCCCTAGATCCTTTATCTCGGCTTGTCTCCAAAATTCACTCCTAAGTGTTGTTTGGCCACGATCAATTCAAATGGTTGTCGTTGTTTCTTGTTTCCAAGTCCTTCACCAAAGAAAACACCTTTCGGTATTCTTTTATCAGCAATTCGATTGCTTTTCTTTCTTGTTTCCGGTCCTTTCATGTTTCACTTGCCTTTTATCGTTCCATGGATCATCATGTGATCCATCCTAACACCAAGCCGGTTCAAATCTTGTCCTTCTTGTCCATCCCTAACTACCAGTCCATCCGAGCCTTGAGGGTTCCTTTGTTCTGCAGTCCAACTGCTTTCACCCTTCTCAAATTGTGGCTTATCATGGAATCTGTGCAGTGTCATCGGTACACTATGACCAAGTCTATGAACTTTTGAAAACACCTTGATGTGTCTCCTTCCTCAGTTGTTAGTCCCTGCATCTGTGCCAATCTTGCAAATAACATGATCTTCATTCTTCTTATGATGGCTTTTGTTGGTTTTGCAAAGATTTTATCTTCTTCTGATCATCGTACTATCACAACATCAGGTTGATTTTTTCTTTCTCGATTCTTATGAACAATCTGTTGTTCATTCTTTCTTCTTGTAACAAAACCGCAACCATGTTTCTTCTTCTCCTTTCCTTCTATTCTTCTTTCTTGAATCTGCCTTTTTTTTCTCCTTTATCTTCATCG
>LBNU01036244.1:107973-130777 GCA_014162995.1 Artemisia annua | reverse complement strand
AAAAAAAAAAAAAAAAAAAAAAAAAAAAAAAAAAAAAAAAAAAAAAAAAAAAAAAAAAAAAAAAGAAAGAAAGAAAGAAAGAAAGAAAGATAAAAAAGAAAAATAAAAAATAAAATACTATCCAAGAAATTATGAAGTAGAACAGCTCTAGGCTCCCATGAGAGCACTTCAACCCACTGATCTTCCCTATCTCCATAGTTCCTAATTTCACCAACACAGAAAATCGGTCCAATTATACATCAAACAGATCACAAACAACAAATTAAACTTAAAAGACAAAAGTAACCTGTCAACAGTACGGTGAACAGTGGAGCTAGGATCATTAGCTTTTGGCGAATTGGATGACTTGTACAGAATTGAAAGGATACCGAGAGCTAAGAGGAAGAATGAACAGATTATTGTTAGAGCATCTCCAGTGGTATAACTTGACCAAACCATAGCACCTGACATGCACATCAGAATTCCAAAAACAATGCTCATTATAAACTTACCTATCCAATGATATAAACTTTATTAGTCCATTAATAAATCACCCTAATTCTTTTTTATCATTATCATTATATGATACTATATAGTTTAACTCAGTTTTTTAATTGTTTTGTAAAAGCATCCATTGTTGCTAATTCAAGGCTACATCAGCATACACTCTCACTACTTTCTTGCCACTTTTATCACGCAATGTCACTAGCCATTTTTGAAATGAAAAAAAAAAAAAAAAAAAAAAANAAAAAAAGAGGCTTGTGTTTTCCTCAGCTTCAGAAGCATGATCTCCTTGACCACGTGACGATCACTAAATCACCGCAACTGTGACCACTTCCTACCACGACCCCATTGTGGTTTCCCTAAGGGAGTCCCAACTATTATGTTATAAAAATAAACCATGGAGCTTCTTACATCTATAAATTTTGTGCTTCAATATGAATGTTTACACACACATAAACTCCACACGGACTTCATGTCATCATGAACATTCTTGATAAATCTTCATTAGTAATGCTTTTAGAGTCGACAAAATGAGTGTTGACGATGATAATATGGTTAATACACATCATTATTATTAAGATTATATAGGTAATTTAAACTAATCCCATTGGTCTAATATAATTAGGTGTTTGTGTCCCAAATCACCTTTTACAAAATCAACATATGTTACAAATTAATGTCATGATCGAACACGGGGCATTACACACCTTGTTATTCTTCATTTACCAGAAAACTTAGAAAGAAACATTAGTATCAAAAGAGGTAATTATTTTACAAATAAAATGTTGTTTATATTTTAAACTTTTTTATCAGTTAAAACTTGATATAAATAATTATATTATAAAAAATTATCAAGATGGAAATAAAGAATAGACCAAATAGAGTAGTTGGTTATAACTCAAGAAGTGTATAACTATGATGTCTTACGTGTTGTTTTCATACGTTAACTAAAACGTGCATGCATCCAACCCATGTTTCTTTTATCGAAATTAAAAGATTAAAAACTTGTAACAGCTCGATCACCCCAAATCATAAATCGTAGGATTTTATTGTAACCATTCAAATGAGGCTGAATATTCGTTGATTTCAACAACATAGATTATGTTGAATTTTATTATGAGATAAAATAAACAAGTGAGCCTCTAAATTTGATTAAAAGAAAAACTTGTATTTATTTTTTTAATTGTTATTGGTCGATCTATCATATTATCATCCGATCATTTAGATGGATAAAATGAATAGTTATCTTACTTATGGAAATTGATAAATAAAATAAGAAAAAGTCTATATTGTTTTGTCAATAATAGTAGGCCGGGCGACATAGAAAAACGAGGGCGACACGAAAATAAATAGGTGAAGTTTGAGCCTGAATAAGTTTGGGTTTTAAATTGGTCGAGACGGCCAACGTGTTTGATAAAGAGGTTAGGTTAGGCTCCATCTACCTCGCTCTGTTAACCAAATTGAAATTAATATTCAAGTTATCAATTCCGTTTAAGAGAGAGAGAGAAAAAAAAAAAAAAAAAAAAACACGATTTTGTGCGGATATGTGTTGTTTATTTGGAATATTTTTATATATTGATATATACTAATGCACAAATATTTACCGTGTTGACTGAGAGTTCTAGCATGAGCCTTAGTAATATTTACTATGTCTCATTAAATTTGTATATAAATTATATATGTCAACAAGATTAACCAGTTTAATAAACATGTTTAGGTCATGGTCGAACTTCTCGACACAATAACACGTTAACTCAAATTGCCACCTCTAAATAATAGAATTTGTTTTAACTCTTGCTACAAAAGTAATGAAGAATTTTTTAATCCAAACCAGTCGACTCGTTAAAGTCATTGAAGTCTTATTATATAAGGTATAGCATACAAAGTACAAACTTAATATACAAAGAACTGTTTCTTTTTTCGTTAACTCGTAATAGAAGCATTAAACAATTAGAACAAAAAATAGCTTACATGGATCAAGACGTGGAGCTTTCCTGGATTAGTGCGAAACAATTCCCTCATTGCAGACGATAAAGAAAAACTTTGTAGATGAAAGAGATCGTATGATTATTTTATAAAATATTTAAGGAATATATATTATTGAAAACATTATAACACGAATATAGTACAAATTTAGTCAGTGATTATAAGGAAAAAAGAATAGATCAATTTGTAGATAAGGGCTTAATAATTATCATCGACTATTCATATTAGGGATAAACAGTAATAAAATATAAATAGGGTTTAAGGTTTTGTAGGTTTGCTTTTAAGAAAAACATGATGGGTGTATTTGAGTGCATTTATAGATAAGTAGGGGATCAATTGCAAAGTGATAAAATTTTTAAACTTACAAAAATCCACTCATAATTTGACACGTATCCCCTACCTAATTTGTTCAAAAAATCCGCTCAAAGGTAATATGGCCATTTGACACAATTTTTTTGCTGTTTCACCTCAAACTTCAAACGCACATATCTCTTAAATGACAAACTTTAAAAAAAAACCGATTTTACCATAATTTGCAAAATTTAATCCTCTTTAATTTGATGTAAATCTTGTTAAATATTTCGAAAATATTTTCAAAAAAAGAATGTTCCTTTATTAAGTAATAATTTTATTATTATTATTTTTCTATTAAACATGTTTAATGAAAATAACCATTAAATATTTTCTAATTTGACATAAAATTTTGTAAAATTCGTTTCTCTATTGGTATATGTAAAAAAATAAAAAAATAAAAAATAAAAATAAAAGCACATGTACCAAATAGTCATTCTTTTATTGTTTCGGCCAAAAATGTAAATTTAGAAGAAGGAACTTGCTTCAAACGTCTTTCATAGCCAAAAGAAAAAGAAGAAAAATAAAACCCTTGAGGTCCACGTATCCAACCACCAATTCATCACCAACATATTGTAACATCGATCTAATTTGTGATTTAGCAATAAGGTTTGTCAATCATCAATGACCTATTTTTTTGTTTTATGTCCATTCAATAATTGAGGATATTACTGAATAGTTGTCATAATTAATGGATTTATATGCTTTATTTTGTTTGGTTATGTTTTAGTGAATTTGTTGGGTCAGGTATGTGATAACGTGATTTTATTGATTTAGTTGCCTGTTTGCGATTATATTGTTAGATCAATTTTTAACGTCAAAGGAATCTTTGATATATAGCGATTATATATTTATATGTGTGTCCAATAGTTTCATCAAAATTTATTTTTTGATAGTTGGGAACCCCTATACAGAGCTAAAAGAGATGCAGGTGCGTGCAATACTGCAATCTTTCAAGCTGCAGTGTTTATGAGACATCAAGGCATGAACGTTTTCCCAGAGATCATGGTTCCATTAGTTGGAACACCTCAGGAACTAAGACATCAAATTGGTGTGATTCGCGGTGTAGCAACAAAAGTCTTTACTGAGATGGGGTTGTCATTAGAGTACAAAGTGGGCACCATGATCGAGATTCCTCGAGTTGCTCTAACTGCTGATGAGGTATATAACCTTTAAAATCTGTCACCGCTTCCTCTTCATGGAGAATCTCGATCATATATATCTTGAACTTGCATATTGCAAAAGATGCAACTTTTTTTCGTTTGGAACAAATGATCTCACATAAATGACGTTCGGGTACAATTGAGATGATGTTGTCAAGTTTTTCTTGGTATATTTGGCGCAAGGAATTCTACAACATGATCCCTTTAAGGGCAGTAACATGAGTTATCGTATAAAGTCACATAGATATATTTGACAAATGTTATTGACACACATATTATATTGCATTGCTCATAGGTTCTTGACCAAAAGGGTGTTGGTCAACTAATTAAGATGGCACCAGAAAACGAGCGCGCAGCGAACCCCAACTTAAAGGGGAGCACGAGATTCCAATGATTTTAGCTTGCATTGTGTTATGAGTTTAAAGGTGGCAAAATCAGAATGACACGGGTAAAAACGAATCAAAATGAATTCATATTGCCAACTTCTAGATATTACTTAATATAGGTACTGTGATTGAACCAAGCACTAATGATGAATGTACAGTACGCAGGTTGGGATATGTGGAGAGCATGGTGGATATCCCTTCTTCTCAAGAACGGAGGATTTAAGGGGCAGGGAGGGGTTATGAAATATTTATATGTTAACAAAGAAGTACAAAATACACAGAAGGAAAAAAGGACATAAAAGGACAAATGGAAAGTAACAAATTGACAATTCACTTTATGGCTTTAACTCTTTATCCATCATTCCACATTTTCACCTAATCGGCTAATCTTTGACAATTTCACAACAAGCCAACAATAGCAAACAAGGTATGAATCATCTCTTCTATCTTTTATCTTCTTTTAGTTCTTGTTCATTTTGATGTAATGTATTTGAGAATCTCACCATTGTTATTTGTTTATACAATAGTCTTAATTTATTTGTTTAATCCTTAAAAGAAACAATCTAACTATCTAAGTCAGTGGCTATTTACTTAGGTCTAATAGAGTAATGATGAAGCGATTGAGTTGTTGACTCTTAGTTCTGCTTTAATTCCTAAAAAATATGAAGTGTTAAATGTTGATAAAATTTTCCTTCTTGTTGAGAAGTATTACCCAGCTGACTTTACCAAACAAGAGAGGTTTCAGTTGAGATATGAGTTAGAGATGTTCAACATTTCTAGGTCAAAGAGCTAAAAAATGAGTGGTGCTTCTACTATCGCTAGATTATGCGAAATTCTTGTAGAAACTGAGAAACATAAGACATATCATTTGGTTGATAGATTGATCCGTCTTATCTTGACACTTCTGGTTTCTACTACTACAACCGAGAGGGAATTTTCGGCAATGAAGATATGCAAGAATCGACTTCGCAATAGGATGTCAGATAAGTTTCTTGCAGACAGCTTGGTGGTTCACATCAAAAAAGATATCGCTGAATTGTTTGATTCAACTTCTATAATTGATGAATTTAAAAACCTCAAAGGTCGTCGAGCTGATTTGTAATTTGCTTTTATCTTTATCGTTTATCTTATGTCTTTTATCTTATGACTTTCTTTTTGTGTTATGGATGCTTATACATTAGAAATTATATTTTGTGTTTGAATGATTTTGCCCCCGCCCCTGCAATTAATTTGTTCAAGCTCCGTCCCTGCTTCTTCTGTTGCATTTTTTGATGGGGCAGGTTAGATATATTTCTTTCTCACCATTTATGTATGTATCATATTGGGCTTGGGTTGTTACATAGTGTTGGTTTCTTAGTTTTGCTGAATTGTTCTTGCTTTTTTTTTCAGTTCCCTTTAGCAAGGCCGGCAAATGTGCAAGGCGCTGTTCAGGAATCATAAAGGAGGCATTACATATTTTCAGTTGTTGCATATTATTTCTTTAGTTTATTTTCTTTTATTGTGTAAACTCTAATTTTTTTAGTTTTAAATCTGAAATGTGTATGTGAAGAAAATAAAGAAATTTGATAAGAGCATTATTATGCGTTTTGGCATTGGCTAAAGATGCGTTTTGATCCAACTTCACTTTAGTGACATATAGATAATCATCTTCTTCTAAAAGGCATAAATAGAAATAAATAGCTATATTTTAGTTAGATAAGATCTATCAATCAAGTAAGCAATCTACACCTTTTTAAAGTTACATTTATATTGTTTTTGCAATTTGTACAATAGATAATTATAGTGATTAATATGTAATATACACCGATTGAGATTAACTTTTGATGTTATACATTCATTCGAGTCTCCATATAAATCCTTATTAGTGTGTGATAGATGTAGGCTGATGTCGAAATTGCTTAAAAGCGAAAACTTATAGCTCTGGAGAGAAACAAATGAAAGATTGAAACACTTTCAATAGACTTAGGATCAAATGAGAAGAACTATTAAAATGTGAAGAATGAGAAATAACTATAATCACATATTAGAGATGCATCGACTTGAATTAGATGCATCCCTAATCTTTTAGATGCACCTTAATATATTTTCTAGTTAAAACTTAGATGCATATACATATATTAGATGCATTTTAGCAAATTAGGAAAATCCTATGTATTTTTCGTCCTCTGCGGATCAAATTTGTTGCAAGTACTACTTTGCATCGTTTTCACTTCAAAATTACTTTCGAAACTAATTGGGATGTATCTAAATGAATAGAGATGCATCTAATTCAATTCGACACATCTCAAATGTGGTTATAGTTATTTCTCATCATTTTCATTATAAGTTTTCTTCTCATTGGATCCTTACCGCTTTCAATGTAGATCATTTTTTATAGTTTATGTGTCGTATCTGAAAAGCATAAATAGCTTTCAGATTAATTATGATATTTACAAGGTGTTTGTAATGGATTACTAAATATGTTAATTTGTTTATTTCACTTCCATCTTGCTTGGATAAGTAGTTTGGATTAAACAATCTCAGACGCATTCTAAATTTGCGGTATGTTACAAGAATGTGAAATGGTAAAATTAGAGTGTTTGTATCAGCATATCGCGTTCAGGTGTTACTAACAGGAGAGCAAAACGCATTAGCTTTATCAGCTTACTTAGGGGGTTTTTGGGATTTTGTATTTTCAATTACCCATTTTTTTGAAGAGGTGTAATTTTATACGTTTTTAAGGGGTCATTTAGCCTCTAAATCCGTGTGATCAATTATTATCCTAAATCGTTTATATTTGAGTTTTAGGTACTTAGGAAGCAAATGATGGAAAATAGAACGTTTATGGCTCGATTGGACAAGAAAACGAAGAAAACGACAGAGTCAAGAAAACGTTACAAAAAGAGCTGTGACACCGTAAGAATTCCTAAGTGACGGCATCACTTGAAGATTAACGAAGATGATCCAGTTATAAATTTTCCAAATGACGCTTCAGACGATAGTGACGGTCTTGAGCTAACTGCGTCAAGACCAGAAAAATGAAGAGCGACCGCGTCACGATCCATAAGGTGACGCCGTCACAACTAAGTCGGTGCAATAAACAAAACCCTATTGACGACGAGCTGTCGGCGTCACAATTGTAAAGTGACGCCGTCACAAGTGTACACCTATTAATGACTTCAAATAACGTCATATTTATAGCATTATTTGTCATATGTATATTGCTTGTTTTATATTGTTTTATATGAGATTTGATACTTAATCATTTACTTTTGTAAATCTCAGTAATATTTGAGCAATTGGAGAAAGTTATGGAAAAAGACTTGTTTTGGAGAAAAAATGAAGATATTAAAGAAAGCCTTCTTATCAGACACTCAATATGGCGTATCAATGCTAAATGGATATAACGTATCCATATAATTAGAAGATTTCAAGACCTTGCCTGACTTTGATGAATACGGCATATCCATCTTTGGGAATATGCCGTATATGAAACTTGGTCGATTTGATATTTAAAGAATATGCCATACACTAGTCTTAGCCAGAAAGTTAAGAGAAGAAACGAAGCCAAAAGAAGAAATCAAGATTACATGACTAAACTCGAAGATGCTTTAGTATTTTGGCAGTAAAATCTTCAACCGGACTCCGTTTTACTCGATTCAAGCGGCCACGTGATGTGATATTTGATTTCCAAAGAAACACTCGAGGAAGTATTTCCCGGGTCGTAGTCCCAACGAAGGTTGAATTGAGTTTGTCGGTTCGTGAAAACGTGCGGGTGAATAGTGAATAATAGTGAGAATATGGGGATTTATACTACAAATTATGAAACAACGACTAAAATCAAGTAGAAAGGCAAAGGGAATAAGTAACGGGTGCAAATGTATGTAAAAGTGTAAACGTAGCCTAGAAACAGGAAATAAAAACGTAACGTAACGAGATAAAATGTAGAATCTAAACAAATCTAATCCTATGGGCATGAAAACAATTTTCCTACATTCTAATAGTAAAAAGAAAATTTTGTAAAAAGAAAAATATTTTTTTATGACTTTTTATTTAATTATTATGATTTAAATAAAATAATTTAAAAGAAAATAAATGATTAACGATAGTAAATGAAAAGCAATAAATTTGAATTTATTTCTATAAAACTATTAATGTACCAGAACCATGAGAAAATTATGAAATCTAAGAAAAAGCTATTTAAAAGCTGGAAAAAAGGCTTAACAGTTTAAAGGGCTTATTAAAACTAAAATGGAAATTAACTATTAAAGCAATTAATTATGCAAACCCCTTTGAGAAAATCCCAAGGGTGCTACTGGTTATGTGTGGTGAGTTTGAGGTGCAGGAAGAAAATTGGCCCAGGTTCGAACCTGGGCATTTCCTTTTTGAAAAATATTTTTATTTTTGAAAACTTTTTGAACAATCTTATTAAACACATGAAAACAAGCACTTTTTATAACTACAACTATTTATGGAAAGCTCTGAATAAGCAGATAAAAGGGAGAACAGACAGCAGTTAAGGCATAAGCTATAATAAGGTACTTTATGGAAACTAAAAACTAATCTAAAGCTTCTTAAAAGCTGAACTAAGGGAGATAAGGCAAAGGCTTACTAAGGGGAAACCTAATAAGCTACAGGGAGGCAGAGATAAGCAGAGAAACAAGCCGAAATAGCACTAAACAAGCTAACCCTATTCTATTGCTGCAGTAGTGAAAAAACAAGCTAAGGGGCTGACTTTAGCAGTCCTAAAAGCTATCTAAATGATAAGCAAATCCTGAACTAAGCACAGACAATTAAACTTAAGCTAGAAAAATACTCCTAGAATCAATTTTGGAGTTCATGGAAAAGGTTTAAGGTAGTAAAAGGCTATTAGTACTCTGACAGATGGTCTAAAATGGACTAATAGAGATTATGCAAAAACAGCCTAAGCGGGTGGTTTTGAGCAAAGATTAAGGTAGGAATATGATTAAGCTAAGGATTATAAGCATGAAACAGATTAAGTTAAGCAATAAGAGAACACAAAAAAACAAGATTTATGGAATTTGATCAAGTAATGAAACTGGAAAAATGATTTTTAAAAGCTATATTAGACAGAATGGGGCTGCAGCAATGGGTGAGTTTGGGTGAAAAATGGAATTTTGACCTAAAGGGTCTAACTACCAGATGCTAAACCAGTGAACTACTACATTGAGAACAAATTCTAAGCAACTAAAACTATAAAAATGCAAAAACTTAGAATCTACCCTATTAGCTCAATGAAAACAGTTGACACGGAAAATATTTGGAAAACAAGGCTAAAATCTTTAAAAATTGTGGAAACTGAAAATTTTTTCTTAGAAACAACTAAAAGTACTCAGATAAAGCAGGTGAAAGTCTAACAAGCAATTTTATAGTAAGAAAAAACACTTAAATTTACTAAACTAGATTATGCTAGTATTTTTGGTTTATATGAGATCTTAAGAAGCACAAAAGGTTCAAAGGTAATTAAACTACAAGTGAGCAATCTAAAAGCAAATACTGATACTAAAAAGCTGAACTAAGCTAACAGACAAGCAGATAAGCAGTGAATTAAGAAATAAGCAGTTTGACTAAACTTTGACTTTTTGAAAACTTTTGAGAATAAGACAGTACTTAAGAAATTAACAGCTCACCGAAGCTTAAACAAGCTTCTATGAGCTAAAGACTAGTAACGAGAGCTTGAAAACGATTTCAACCAAAAAGAAAACAGATTTTAAAGAAAGCTTGAAAGTAAAAGTAAACCAGTAATTAAGGAAAACTAAAACTTTATTAAAACTGAGAATTTGATTACAAAGACAGAATTTAAGCTACAAACAAGCTGGAATAAGCTACTGCTATACTAAACTACCCTAAGCTATCCCTACTCCTAATAATTCAATCCGTGAGTGAGGAGGTGGTATTTATAGCCAGCCTTGAGGAGAGATGAGGTTTCACTCATAGAAGGTCTTGGAAGCATATTGGAGCCGTTTGATCCTTATCCCACCAAAGATGTTGTCATTTTATCCATTCTTAACCATAGGATCAGTCTCCACGTTTCTCTATCCAATCAAATCACTTCAATTTGCCACTGTGGAGGATAAATGTCGACATCATCTGACATGGCAGAGGCTTCTGGAAGGTCTTAACCTCGTACTTAGAATCTTTGGTAAATATGGAGGAGCAGGGTAACAAGGTGAGGGAAGGTCAATAGTAACTGATGGCACGTTTTTATTTTTAACATGTGGGGTGGATAATGGGTTTAAGTAATAGTGGGGAAGTGGGCTTGTTTATATGTTGGGCCAGGTGGGTTGATAAGGGTGTAGTGGGATTTTGGGTTTATTAATTGTTTTGGGTTAAAAGTTATTAAAGGGTTTAAGGTGGATAAATGGATCCAGTTTGCTAACTTAGTAAATATCACAAGGACCAAAATGTCAATTCTGAATTCATAGGGACCCAAGCTGTCAACTTCATAAATCTTTATTCCAAGGGACATTTGTGACATCATTTGACTGTTGAGGGGCCGCTGTTGTCAACTCTTCAAAATTATACTTCAAGGGCCATATTTGACAACTTTTGAAAGATGAGGGACCATTTATGCAACTTCTTCAAATTATGCTTCAAGGGTTGATTTTGCAAATCTTTGAACTTTGAGGTTGTCTTTTGTCAATTTGAGATTTTCCATGACCACTTAGCTTCCCCGGCTCCGGCTTTTGACACTTTTCCAATTCTCGTGCTGGTTTTGTCATTTTCTCGTGATTTTTCATCCTTCTCTTATAAATACATACCTACACATTCAAAAACACAAAAACACGAATATTTGACAATTATGGGTTAGTTTTTGGTCAATTTGGTCGGGTTTTGGTCAATAAAAGGAATGTGAATTATCACATACCAAAATCCCCCAGACTAAGGTATTGCCGTGTCCTCACGCAATGTAATCACGTCACGCTTTTGAGATAAATAATTTAGAAACTCATTTTACTAACTTTGGAAAGTAGCAAGAACGTTCAAAAGAGATTTCAAAATCATTTATTCCCTAAAACGCCCCGTTTATCCATTTTATTACACGTACTAACTTTACACTACTATTATTCTCATATTTTTCATACTTACTTTATTCTTGAGACGGTATGTTGACTTTCATTATTTTTGCAATAACGTTTAGGGTCAAAAAGTAGAAACACGTCTCATAGAGAAGTGACCATACGGATAAAGTTCTTCATCCTTGATTTTTCACAAGCCCTCAAACTAAGCTTAAAAACGAGATCACAGCCTACTTACAAGTTAGATGCTAACGCTACTCATGGAAGTTTCTTGTGTAAGAACCTCTCGCTCCCATATCTTATTTTTGTATCTAATTATTTTATTATAGTGAGAAATGAATTTCTTCAATTTTCTCGTTTCGATACATTTTATTCCGATAAAGATACTAATTTAAAACGCTAAGTAGTTTTCCATCTTCTCTTAAGAATCGTTGCCTTAAAAATGAGGTTCACATCAAGGATTTGGGATACAATCGGATACATATATATAAGTTGAGGAGTAATACACGTGCACCTCATGTGACTGGGCTAGCACCACCCACATGCACCTCACGCGCCATCAACTTTTATAACAACTTAAGCACTAATCATACATCCCTTATTAATAACTTTTCATACTTTTTTTTTCTTTTTTTTTCATAACCATGGAACTTTACGGGTAGTTCCAAAACCACATACATACATACATAGAAATCCAAAAGCGGGATTTCGAATCTGCAACTTATTACACTTAACATTATTCGNGCACCTCACGCGCCATCAACTTTTATAACAACTTAAGCACTAATCATACATCCCTTATTAATAACTTTTCATACTTTTTTTTTCTTTTTTTTTCATAACCATGGAACTTTACGGGTAGTTCCAAAACCACATACATACATACATAGAAATCCAAAAGCGGGATTTCGAATCTGCAACTTATTACACTTAACATTATTCGAGACGTATCCTTGATGTGTACCCAATTTTTAAAGCAAAGATTCTCTTAAGAAGATAAAAAACTAAATTTCGTCAAAACGTAACATCTTTAATTATTTTAGCACATAATATGGGGAGAAACAATTTTGTGGGAGCAAAAAGCCACAAGTACCTTCGATGAGCTCTAAAGAGAACCAACTACTCCACGCTTAGCATCTAACTTCTAAATAAACTCTATCATTTCTTGTTCTCCGCATTTTGAAAATCTCAAATAATGAAACTCGCGGATGTTTAGCCGATAATCAAGCCACGCATATATAAAGTCAAATACGGGAACTTGCAAAATCTTAGAAAGAATACGTGTTACATAGCTCCTAGTGTAAGAGACTAGCGAAAGCTCTTCAAGCCATGCATGTTAAAAGTCAAGTACGGGATCTTACAAAAGAGTAGCTCCTTGTGTACAAGACTAGCACAAGCTTTTATGATCATCATTGGTTAAGGGAACAAGCTAGGGCTCAACACGCCCGGATCAAGTCAAAATTTTATTCCTACTCTCGCCAGCGGGAAAGTCAACAAGGTGTCAAAACACTTATTATATTTTTGCATGATTTTTCAACTTTTTCACATTTTTTTGGGTGCTTTTTCATATTATTTTCATCATTTTTTTCATCAAATTTTTCAAACTTTTCAATTTTTTTTCATTTCTTTTAATTTTTGAGGAAAAACGGGGTTGCGAGAGTAAACGACTAAATGAAAGTGCAAGGTCAAATCGAATCGAAGATTCACCCCCCCAGACTAAAGGTAAACATTGTCCTCAATGTTTCAAAGGTAAGGGTAAACCTAACAAAAATCTAGGGCCGTTTATTAATTATGCCAAAAGATAAACGTTAGTCGATAAGATTATTGGATATATAATATGGATCTCCATAAGCAACTAAGAATGATACTCGAGTGGAGAGAATGACAAAACCACAAGCACGAGAGTAATCATAATTCGGGACAATCCTGGACAATCACAAACAACCACGAAAACACGAGATATGGAAGAGGCGCACCTCCTCACGTCACTTATTAGTAAGAAAATAGAAAGAAGATAGATGATGCGTGGTTTTGCAACCTTACAACAGGTTTTACCTCTCGAGGGATCTCAAGAGGCTTACAACCCCACCAGGCAGTGTACCTGACCGATGTAGTATAGGATAGTGGTAAGTACGGGGGATTGATCGTTCTCATACAGGGAATAGTGTTCGTTAGGATAGAAAAACTACTCTAATAGGTCTAAGGGTGGAAGGAAGATTCTTTTTGTATTTTTATGTTTTATGGAAAGCAAGTAAAATCTCGGTTTTGGAAGAAGGGCGGAATTAGTTGCTAGTCAACTAACCCAAGTTTACTACTTATGCAAATTAAAATAAAATAAATATCTAAACTATTGTGGTTGTGAAAACAATATGGAGAAAGTTGTGTTTACTTAGATTTCATTACTCCCTAACTATCTTTTACCGGTTAATTGATATGTATGTTACTTGTGTGGATGAAGGGTGTATTCCTAATAACTCATGGAGTGGCATACATATCTCTCCAATTCTATGAGCTCTTATCTCGCCCTATGCCATGCACGGCACAACCATAGGGGTTGTAAACAGTGGCTCATGCGTTAAATACTACCTTAATAGCCTAGTATGCCTTGGCTACATGTTTCCCAAGACGTTCAAGCACGTTACCATAAAGGAGGTTGGCCAGTTTTCTTGAGCCTAACATTGATGGAACAATCATCCCAACAAACAACAACACACACCAATTAACCAATAATTAATAGTTAGGTTTCATTAGATCTAAGCAAACACTAGAGAATTTAGCTACACATGTTAATTAAAAGACAAGCAAAAGAGATAATCAACCAACACATAGACATATTGATTGAATTAAAGTGAAGACTTATCTTTAATTAAGCATGAGGGTTCCAAGGGTTGGAAACCCTAAAAAGTACAGAAAATTCGTCTTTAGGGTTTGCCCTAAAAGTTCTCCACAAAGTTCCACACTAATGAATGAAAATTAGAAAACTATATATAGATTTTACACTCTGACGGCGTCAGGTTATAAGGGCTGACGCCGTCAGCTCGCCGCCATTAGGTTTCTCGGATGGCCTAGATCCACTTCTGACGCCGTCACCTTATAAATCCTTCTGGGCCGTCACTCTTTAACTTTACTCCTGACGGCCTACTTTTCCTAACACCTGACGGCGTCAGGTGTTAAATCCAAAATTTCCTCTGGCCCGTCATTTGATAATTGGTTTCCACTCTTTTGTCAAGGCTTTCTGACGGCGTCACCTTGTGACTTCTGACGCCGTCAGGTTGTAAATCTTCATCTTTTGAGACTTTGTCGTTTTCTTCACTTTTATGCTCCAAAAACGTCCGAATATGCATGTTTTCCAGAATTCCTCTCAAAAGTACCTAAAATGACAAAAGGAACGATTTAGGGCAATATTTGATCACATTTATACGAATTAGGGCTTAAATGACCCCCTAAAAGCGTAACACTTTTCGTCTCATCAAATACCCTTACACTTGAGATTTGCTTGTCCTCAAGCAAATGAGCTTTTATTCCAATCAAAATATGAGTTAGGGGTCATTTAACACGAATATAAAAGTAATTACAACAAATAGTTATTCGACCCTAATCATAATAAGCACGGAAATCATACACTAGCACCTCACAAATAGTTATTCGACCCTAATCATAATAAGCACGGAAATCACCCTAATCATAATAGGCTCGGAGGGGTGTACTAGGGGTATCGTGTACCAAAAGTGGATACAACGCAAAGGGTGTGGGAGAATTACTTGACCAATGAAGTTACTGTAATTATAACAAATATACGGGTGTAAAACAATGGGTTAATCCTAATGCCCCTTATCATGTAGTAAATCTTAACTACACGAATGTAGTCTCACTTGTGGATTTGAGATGGTCCTAACGCAAGTTCTAGAATCTAAATACTACCGGTACTCACATCATAGCACCAAAGATGGATGCTTTTCCTACCAATTCTAGGGGCGAACCTCACATATTTGGGGTGGAAAATTTTTTTAGTGGTACGGTTTTGTGCTAGTCAAACAATTTCCTATCCATGAGACGCTCATTAAGATCAAGGTTTCACTTCTAAATGTTGTAAAAAATTTTCAATTGGCGCTAAATTTGCCCTAACAAACATTTCTCTTGGTTTTATTACAAATTTACTATCAAACAAAGCAAAACATCAAGCGTAAGTATATTCTCAACGGTGCTTTCATTTACCCCCTTACACTTAAACCGAACATTGTCCCCAATGTTCAAATAAAAGACGTAAAAGTAAATAAGATGAAAAAATGAAATCAAATACTCCCCTGAATCGTTTGTTGTGGATAATGAAGTAACATGGTTAGATCTTCTTTCAAGATAGACGAACGTTCAAAGCTTCCCTTCCGAAATAATAAACGTCTTCTTGTCCAAAATAACCTGTTAACCTGAAAAAGATTAAGGCCAATGATGAGACGAAAAGTGTTACGCTTTTAGGGGGTCATTTAAGCCCTAATTCGTATAAATGTGAACAAATATTGCCCTAAATCATTCCTTTTGTCATTTTAGGTACTTTTGAGAGGAATTCTGGAAAACATGCATATTCAGACATTTTTGGAGCCTAAACGCCAATGATGAGACGAAAAGTGTTAACCTGAAAAAGATAAAGGCCAATGATGAGACGAAAAGTGTTACGCTTTTAAGGGGTCATTTAAGCCCTAATTCGTATAAATGTGATCAAATATTGCCCTAAATCGTTCCTTTTGTCATTTTAGGTACTTTTGAGAGGAATTCTGGAAAACATGCATATTCGGACGTTTTTGGAGCATAAAAGTGAAGAAAACGACAAAGTCTCAAAAGATGAAGATTTACAACCTGACGGCGTCAGAAGTCACAAGGTGACGCCGTCAGAAAGCCTTGACAAAAGAGTAGAAACCAATTTAAATGACGGGCCAGAGAAAATTTTAGATTTAACACCTGACGCCGTCAGGTGTTAGGAAAAGTAGGCCGTCAGGAGTAAAATTAAAGAGTGACGGCCCAGAAGGATTTATAAGGTGACGGCGTCAGAAGTGGATCTAGGCCATCCGAGAAACCTAATGGCGGCGAGCTGACGGCGTCAGCCCTTATAACCTGACGCCGTCAGAGTGTAAAATCTATATATAGTTTTTTAATTTTCATTCATTATTGTGGAACTTTGTGGAGAACTTTTAGGGCAAACCCTAAAGACGAATTTTCTATGACTTTTAGGGTTTCCAACCCTTGGAACCCTAGTGCTTAATTAAAGGTAAGTCTTCACTTTAATTCAATCAATATGTCTATGTGTTGGTTGTCTATCTATCTTGCTTATCTTTCAATTAACATGAGTAGCTAAATTCTCTAGTGTTTGCTTAGATCTAATGAAACCTAACTATTAATTATTGGTTAATTGGTGTGTGTTGTTGTTTGTTGGGATGATTGTTTCATCGATGTTAGGCTCAAGAAAACTGGCCAACCTCCTTTATGGTAACGTGCTTGAACGTCTTGGGAAACATGTAGTCGAGGCGTACTAGGCTATTAAGGTAGTATTTAACGCATGAGCCACTGTTTACAACCCCTATGGTTGTGCCGTGCATGGCATAGGGCGAGATAAGAGCTCATAGAATTGGAGAGATATGTATGCCACTCCATGAGTTATTAGGAATACACCCTTCATCCGCACAAGTAACATACATATCAATTAACCGGTAAAAGATAGTTAGGGAGTAATGAAATCTAAGTAAACACAATTTTCTCCATATTGTTTTCACAACCACAATAGTTTAGATATTTATTTTATTTTAATTTGCAAAAGTAGTAAACTTGGGTTAGTTGACTAGCAACTAATTCCGTCCTTCCTCTAAAAACCGAGATTTTACTTGCTTTCCATAAAACATAAAAATACAAAAAGAATCTTCCTTCCACCTTTAGACCTATTAGATTAGCTTTTCTATCCTAACGAACACTATTCCCTATCAGAGAACGATCAATCCCCCGTACTTACCACTATCCTATACTACATTGGTCAGGTACACTGCCTGGTGGGGTTGTAAGCCTCTTAAGATCCCTCGAGAGGTAAAACCTGTTGTAAGGTCACAAAACCACGCATCAAGTTTTTGGCGCTGCTGCCGGGGAATAGTTTTTGTTTAGGTAGAATTTTTATTTCTTTAGGTCTACTCGCTAGAATCCTTTCTAGGGAGATTTTTATTTTCTTTTTCTAGGATTTCTTTAGTCTATCTTTTTCTTTGTGCCCTTCGTTTGTAAAACCCTTTTCATTTGTCACTATGGCGGATGGAATTCCATTTAGATCATTGACAATAGAGGAACAATTATATTTCACCAATAGATTTGCTTCTTACGATGAATTTTTGCAAACTCTTAGTGACATCCGTGAAGATTTGGGGGTAAAGTTAGATGGGTTTGATGAATTCTATGCATGTGTGACTTCTATTAGACAATCATAATCAGGATCAATTCCTTTTAGTGAGACCCGTTGGATAAATTTTGTGGAAATCTCCCTAACCATGGCCGATAAGTACGACGAATTGATGGATTTGTATAAGAAAGATGACCTAGTTTCTAAGAACATGAACTTAGAATCAAACCAAGATTCTGAGATGGTTAGAGTTGAGCCACCTAGCTGCATGTCATGGTTAGGCACTACCATAATACAGGGTGAAAACTTAGGTGATCTTGATGTGATAGAGGATCTAGCCGAGCATGATCACATTGATCAAAAAGACCTAGGTTTTATGATCGATGACGATGAATCTCAAGAAACAGATGATGAATCTTTTGGGCAATTTGAATATAGCAGTCATGATCCTTATGATTTGGATATAGAAGTTGAGATGCCTAGAGAAGCACTTGAGATACTTGGGAAAATGTTAGGGTTAGGTTCTACTAAAACACATGATGAGAATATAGGTGATCTTGACACGAGGAGTGACGAGGTAAATAACCCAAACCCACCAAGTACCCCACAAGTCCTACCATTATTTGAGGCACACACATCACCCGTGACTTACCCGAAAAAAGTAAAAGAGACTATAGGAACCCCAATAGAGGTAGAGCCCTTGGACCAAACACAACTAGAAGAAATAAGTTTGAATACTTGTAGTTATAACCTTTCTTTTAGTTCTATGGAAGTTCCTAGTTTTGATGAACCGGAGCCTCAACCAAAACCGTTACCTAATCTTCCATCCTTGGATGAAAATTTAGGAATTGAAATAGGTCCCGATCCACCCATCAAACCATATAGTACGGGTAGTTTTACGATGAAGGTAGTAGACTCTAAACCATGTGGAATGGAAGCCAAT
The DNA here is from genome assembly GCA_014162995.1 of Artemisia annua. Classification (NCBI taxonomy): domain Eukaryota; kingdom Viridiplantae; phylum Streptophyta; class Magnoliopsida; order Asterales; family Asteraceae; genus Artemisia; species Artemisia annua. The sequence goes on along the minus strand of LBNU01036244.1, from coordinate 112,079 downwards.
ATAGGAGTCAACCATGACCTTACACACTTATATCACCCATTCATGATTGATCACAAGAAACATTATGGGTTTAAACCGGGTTTACTAGGTCAAGATGGATTCCCAACTAGGAGTCTCTCGAAGTTGATAGAAGATGATCCCTTTTTAGGAGAAAACTTTAATTCACCCATTGACCAAAGTGAACTAGGTAAGGTTATGATGAATGGAGCACACCCCTTTGAGTATATAATTCATCCACCACTCTTTCCTCATGAGGCATACCTCCACCGAGATGGTGTGTATCGCTACTACCACCCGCACTTAATCTTAAGTGTTGGGAAAACCTCCCCTTTATCCGTTAAATAAGGGTAGAGTCAGGCTCGTGACTCGAACAAAAACAAGCGCTTCTTGGGAGGCAACCCAAGCTTTATTTGCTTTATTTGTTTTGTTTGTTTGCTTATTTGAATTTATTTGCTTCCGTATGTATGTTTATTTTTATTGTTATTAATTCATGCTTCAATTTAAATTGTGAAAATGTTTTATTTTGTTTTTAACTTCGTCTTAACTACATATAAAGGTATTTTGCAAAAGCTAAGTGTAAGGGAAATCCAAATCGGTTTATAAAGAACGAATGAACATGAATCATAACAATGAAATTAACTTACATATTAGTACTTGTTTGAGTCAAATGCTTGTATCGAGTCATAATGAATTTTTGGAGGAATTCCAGGAAGTAAGATCTAGTTTTTCCAGAATTTTTCCCGGAAGTTTAACATGAGAATTCTGTCAGAACTTTCTGACGGCGTCAGGTTATAATTTTCTGCAATTTTTGAAAGTTTTGTATTTTTCCGGAAACCTAAAAAGTTTTGTCAATTCTTTAACTTTTAATCTCCAGGAATTCTGCAATATATTCATTCCACAAGCATTATATCTTATTATATACATTTTTCCGCCGATTTTACATGAGGTTGGCCTTTATCTTTTTCAGGTTAGCAGGTTATTTTGGACAAGAAGACGTTTATTATTTCGGAAGGGAAGCTTTGAACGTTCGTCTATCTTGGAAGAAGATCTAACCATGTTACATCACTATCCACAACAAACGATTCAGGGGAGTATTTGATTTCATTCTTTCATCTTATTTACTTTTACGTCTTTTATTTGAACATTGGGGACAATGTTCGGTTTAAGTGTAAGGGGGTAAATGAAAGCACCGTTGAGAATATACTTATGCTTGATGTTTTGCTTTGTTTGATAGTAAATTTGTAATAAAACCAAGAGAAATGTTTGTTAGGGCAATTTTAGCGCCAATTTAAAATTTTTTACAACATTTAAGAAGTGAAACCTTGATCTTAATGAGCGTCTCATGGATAGGAAATTGTATGACTAGCACAAAACCGTAGGACTAAAAAATTTTTCCACCCCAAATATGTGAGGTTCGCCCCTAGAATTGGTAGGAAAAGCACCCATCTTTGGTACTATGATGTGAGTACCGGTAGTATTTAGATACTAGAACTTGCGTTAGGACCATCTCAAATCCACAAGTGAGACTACATTCGTGTAGTTAAGATTTACTACATGATAAGAGGCATTAGGATTAACCCATTGTTTTACACCCGTATATTTGTTATAATTACATTGACTTCATTGGTCAAGTAATTCTCCCACACCCTTTGCGTTGTACCCAGTTTTGGTACACGATACTCCTAGTACACCCCTCCGAGCCTATCCTTTCGTTTCGACCTTTGAGCATCTTACTCAAAGTGAGAATTTGTTTACACCCCACTAAATGTACGCCCAAATCGCCTTAGCCCACCTTGTATGCACCCACCTTTGGTGCATTATTGTGAAAACATTTGTTAAACCCTTAGTTAATTATCCGGTCAATTACATGGTTGCTAAGTTAAGTCATATCCTTGTACATATTGTCTTGGGACGATTGGGACTCATGGGTAAAGTACTAGTGTAATAAAGTAATGGGGAAGAGCAACATTATTACCCCCATATGTGCTAAACATTTTAAAATTACTCCAAGTTTTTCGATTATCTTAATTCGAGTCATTAGAATAGTGATTGTAAAGTTATGTAAAGATTCAAGTGTAAGGGGAATGCAAATCCCCTATGAAGTATTATTTTGGATGGTAGGGCAAGAGTGTATGAAGTTCGAAAAATCAAGAAAAATATTAAAAAAAAATATGAAAAAGAAAAAAGAAAAACATACCGACATTTTCAATACCCGATAAGTATCAATCCATAACCAGTTTTCCTTATATGCTCCTTTTTAGTTTTTGTTAATTCATTTTAGATTAAGATTGAGTCAGTCTTAGACCTTAAGCAAACTATTGTATGCACAGTATGGTATTTTTATAGTCTCGCTCAACCATAAACAATGTGAAATAATCCTAACCGCCCACCCGATAAAATAACCTCCTTATTCCAACCAACGTGTATCATTACCCTACACCTTACGTAAACCCTTTGGAAAGACCTCTTTGATAGTTTACTTAGGTGCATTTTTTTTTTTTTTTAAGGTGCTTACGCCTAGTGGAGGAGTAATTGATCCTTCCCAAGCCTATGGTACTATTTGCTATGACAGGTAGATGTTTTTTCGTTTCCATTTACTGAGATATATACTTATGACAATTTGAGAGATTGAGAACAACACTATTTGTGAGTGCTAGTGTTAAGATACCAGTGCTAGGTTTGAAATGGTCATAACTATTTGTTGTAATTACTTTTATATTCGTGTTCAGAGCCTCCCTAAATCTTCATATTTTGATTGGAATATTAGGATGCCATTTGCTTGATGGACAAAGCCGAATCCAGAGTGTAGAGTTGAGGGTAGTTGATTTGATGAGACGAAAAGTTTACACAAATAAAGGGTCATTTAAGCCCTAATCGTATAAATGTGAAAACAACAAAAAATCGTTCCTTTGTCATTTCTAGGTACTTTGAAGGAAAACAAACACACATACGTTTATTGGGAGTGACGCCTCATCAAATATGTGCAGAAATAACGACAATCGTCCAAGATATGTGGAGAGAGGTAACACAACACATCAAGGGCAGCAAGGACAGATGAATTTCGATCACTTGAACGTAGTACCCAGCTGTATTGCCTTTTTTGACAGCAAAAGTACACTCCATCCTTAGAGGCATATATCTCTACAGTCAACTAGCTTGTCATCCAGACTAAGGAAAAAATATTTTTTGGAATTCAATATTCTCACGAACACGCATACCTGACGGTCAGAGGTGTTATATCATACAGTGCATAAAGTAGGCTGTACCGGGGATAATCATACACTTATTAATTAAGAGTGGATGCGATCCCCAGATACGGATATACTAAATGGTCACCGTCAGATAGTTGCCTACAGACTTCCAGTGATGAAATCCCTACACACAACGAGCGAGTCCTGACGTGGCTGACTCAGCTCCTTATATCAATGTATATTTGCCGCCGACCAGAGGTGTAAAAACATGTGCATATAACTTGCATATGGACCATATGCTATGGAGTCGAAGCGACGAGTTCTTTTACCCTTTCATTTTATGCACTTATTGTATCATTAACGTTTGATGCCGAACTGTTGAACTAGTGTATAATCATGTAACTTTATGCAATACCTATAACCATTATGGACTATTTTGAAAACTTAACAACACGATGTATAAACTGAATTTTCTTATCAATAACACGATCACTATGATGGCTCTAATCACCATTAGATAACACCTTAGTTGCGTATATAAGAAGCCTGTGTCGTATGTACATCCTGCGTTGATAATTTTCACCATAACCGCTGCCCATAATATGGTACACTAGGTCTAAATCAGGCTGTGACCAGTATTCTTGGTCAAACTTAACAGTGAGAGCAGAGGTTCATAATTGCCTGCTAGCTGTAGGTTGTCTTTAAGATCTCTATAGAACCCCATCAGTACAAATATAGACCGTCTATCATCGTGAGTGTGTTAGTCATTGCTTCATCGAGATCAGTCTTGGGTGCTATCATACTGATTATTTAACAGTGGCTCAAATGAAAACTGGTCCACAACAATAACCGTTACTCTTATTATGGGTTGCAGATGCTTGATACATCATCCACCGGTATAAACAATTTATCATC
>LBNU01036244.1:79076-107469 GCA_014162995.1 Artemisia annua | reverse complement strand
AAAAATTCATTATGACTCGATACAAGCATTTGACTCAAACAAGTACTAATATGTAAGCTAATTTCGTTGTTATGATTCATCCGTTCATCCATGCTTCTGATCTGGCAGATGGGTTGGTTTTGGTTTATTTAATCGTATGGTCTTTATTTGTATCTTGTATGAAGACGCGGTTGTTTCTGGTAAATTTTTTAGGACATATTTGCCCTCGCAATTAGTAATATCTGATCTATGTCTATTTTGCTAAGATATATACCGTTTATATGATATGTGTAGATAGTTAGGATGTACGAATGTAGGATTAAAGATATAAAGCATTTTCATCGGAATGTTATTGTTTCTAGTATGCAATGATTACAATGAACAGAGAATATAGATACTTTAGCTATAATTTGTCGGAAATATTATTAGGAGCAACTCTAGGAAATAAATTACAAAACAATGGGGTGTGGCGCTTCACCAGATAATGTAGAGACAGCTGATGGGTTTTTTTTTTATGTTAAATTAGATGTTAAAGAGTGGTCGTGTCTTGTTGTACGTCTTTGTAGTATCTAATAGTCATGGTGGGCTCCTAATGTGTGATTTATTATGGAACTCTAGATTGAGTTCGCTCTCTTACATTAGCTTATCTATATCCTCATCTATAATATAGTATCTCTATGAGGGACTTTTATGTAATTTTTAGAATTACGTCTTGTCATAATAGATGTACGATCTAAGAGGGCTGACAGAGGATAAGTCTTTCTTTATATTATATGATAACTTGGTAGTTGTGATGGTCTTGGGCTTCGTATCTTTTCCAAAACATATGAGTTCATGTTTTGCTTTTTCCTGTATTGCCTCTGTATACTATTGGATGTTTCTTCTTCAGGGCCTTGCACCATAATAGATAATTGGTGGTACTCTCTTGTGATGGAATATAAGTAATATGGATTTTTGCTGTCCGACCTGAAAATTAATGGGCTGTTTATGTCATTTTGGCTTTTGAGACTTGTGTGCTAAACTTGATTAAATTATGGGGCGTGATTATGGTTTAGGACGCTATGACTCTAGGAAATTCTTTTGTGCTTATATTTAGGGGTTTGCTCTAGTCTCGCTCGACTATCATAAGTTGGGTGTGTTGATTCTAGATTTATGTATGTTGTATTTGAGTGTAATTGGCCTGTAATTGTGTTAGAAAAACTGATACAGTGCTTCTATAGATATGCTATATTATTTTGTTTTGATCTTTCATGATCTAGTACACTAATCGCTAACAAATGTTTTATCTATCACGACCTTGGATGTTCATATGTGCAGTGATAAGGGCTGTCACTAAGCTTGGTAAATCTTGCAAAGGAGACCTATATGTAGAGACTCGCGCGTCAGACAAATGAAAGGTTGAACATTTGACTCTAGCATGATGAGCGATGTAAACACTCTTATAGAGAACTACTCAACGTAAATTTATCAGACTCCACAGATATATATAGATGATGTATGAACTTCTAAATTCTGGATTATGAGGTTGCTCTTAGTCAATGGAGAGGTTTGCTGTATTATTTTGATGGAGTAAGTCTATGTTATGGTTATAAATCTGGCTATAGAAGTGGATTATCTGTATGCGTGTGAATTGTGAGGCTTACAGTGGAGTCGATTTCCGTATATAGCTTAACCTCATCTCTTAAAGATGCGAACTTGCGCTTAATCTAGTAGAAGTCAATCATTACATAATGGATAGATGCTAAAATGGGAGTTTCTGTATTCAATAGAATCAATTTCGGGAAAGGGCACTGTTAATAAGGGATCACTCTCTGTTATCTTCCTTAGTTTTGTTGAGGCCTCGTTTCTTTTCTACTAGAGGGGTTCTCTCAGGTTATGAGCGAGGTCAGATAGGTTTTCGTTTATATATGTGTTGATTTGGTCTTGTTTGTTCAGGGCGAGCGGGTACTCATCTAATTCGTATTCCTTCATTGTTCGTGGAGGTGGTCTTTCTCTTTATGTTATGTTTTGGATCTATTGGATTTTTGATACGCATTAGGATCTTGATTGCTATTCTATCCTTCCTGGCATAGAGCCGTTCTCAATCCACCTCATCAACCGTGAAGATTATTATCTTCTAAGTAATTATCTGAGTAGCCATGGCGGTTGGCTAAAGTCACTAGGGCATAGTCAGCTTTATATCAATCATTACACATTCGAGTTCCTAAGGTCACTTATTCTTCCTCTATTTGGCTACGTAACAAGGCCACTTCGTCCGGTGTAAAGGGGTGGATTCGCATTTCCATAACGGCCAACGGAATACATAATGGTAACGTTAGTGACGAACAAAAAGCCAAAGAAACGGGATAGAGCTGAAGAAGAATCCTACGGAAAAAGAAAATAATACATCTCACTAGACGGATTACTAGCGAGTAGACTACAAGAAAATAAAATTCTACCATTAAACATAACTATTCCCGGCAGCGGCGGCAAAAAACTCGTTGATGCGTGTTTTGCAACCTTACAACAGGTTTTTACGTCCTCTCGAGGGAGCTCAAGAAGGGTTACAACCCACAGCGCAGTGTACCTGACGATTGTACGTATAGTAGTGGTAAGTAGGGTGGGGGATGGTTCCTCTCATCAGTGGTTTTTTGTGTTCTTAGGATATGTATATATTGTTTCTATATTCTTATTATAGGTGTCTACAGGTGTGAAGGATGATCTTTTTGTATTTTTATATTTTTTAGAAAGCAAGTAAAATCTCGGTTTTTAGAGGAAGGGCGGAATTAGTTGCTAGTCAACTAACTCAAGTTTACTACTTTTGCAAATTAAAATAAAATAAATATCTAAACTATTGTGGTTGTGAAAACAATATGGAGAAAATTGTGTTTACTTAGATTCCATTACTCCCTAACTATCTTTTACTGGTTAATTGATACGTATGTTACTTGTGTGGATGAAGGGTGTATTCCTAATAACTCATGGAGTGGCATACATATCTCTCCAATTCTATGAGCTCTTATCTCGCCCTATGCCATGCACGGCACAACCATAGGGGTTGTAAACAGTGGCTCATGCGTTAAATACTACCTTAATAGCCTAGTATGCCTCGCCTACATGTTTCCCAAGACGTTCAAGCACGTTATCATAAACGAGATTGGCCAGTTTTCTTGAGCCTAACATCGATGAAACAATCATCCCAACAAACAACAACACACGCCAATTAACCAATAATTAATAGTTAGGTTTCATTAGATCTAAGCCAACACTAGAGAATTTAGCTACTCATGTTAATTGAAAGATAAGCAAGATAGATAGACAACCAACACATAGACATATTGATTGAATTAAAGTGAAGACTTATCTTTAATTAAGCACAAAGGTTCCAAGGGTTGGAAACCCTAAAAGTCACAGAAAATTCGTCTTTAGGGTTTACCCTAAAAGTTCTTCACAAAGTTCCATACTAATGAATGAAAATTAGAAAACTATATATATATTTTACACTCTGACGGCGTCAGGTTATAGGGTCTGACGCCGTCAGCTCGCCGCCATTAGGTTTCTCGGATGGCCTAGATCCACTTATGACGCCGTCACCTTATAAACCTTTCTGGGCTGTCACTCTTTAATTTTACTCCTGACGGCCTACACTTCCTAACACCTGACGGTGTCAGGTGTTACATCCAAAATTCTCTCTGGCCCGTCATTTGATAATTGGGGTCCACTCTTTTGTCAAGGCTTTCTGACGGCGTCACCTTGTGACTTCTGACGTCGTCAGGTTGTAAATTCACCATCTTTTGAGACTTTGTCGTTTTCTTCACTTTTATGCTCCAAAAACGTCCGAATATGCCTGTTTTCCAGAATTCCTCTCAAAAGTACCTAAAATGACAAAAGGAATGATTTAGGGCAATATTTGATCACATTTATACGAATTAGGGCTTAAATGATCCCCTAAAAGCCTAACACTTTTCGTCTCATCAATAGAAAGGATAAGCATGGGGTGCCTCCCACGAAGCAATTGTTTATTAACGAGTCGCACAGCTTAGACTCGCCCCGAATTTACTTAATCTTGGGGGAGCAAATGGAATGGACACCCGGCATGAAAAACAGAGATCCCGGGGTCAAAGACGGTATCCTCATTCCCGGTGGAGTGAAGAAATGGAGAAGTGATGGGATAAGTGAAAAATGGGTGAACAACACGGATGACGAAAGCAAAGTCAAATTCTGAATCACGGGTGGGTTGGGTGGGTAAAATATCAAGCACCGGAACATCTTGTTCATAAATCTCGTCCACCACTCCAAAAATAACTTCATCCTTACCGGATTCAAAATCTACATCAGGTGGTTTCGCGGGTGGACGAGAGGATGAAAAATCGAAGAGAAATGAGTCAGCTTCGGAAAGTAAATCATCATCATGTATTTCTTCAAGAACATTTTTTCGAAGGTCATTCTCGTCATTTTCAATACCCGGTGGTATCGAGTCAACCGTAGCAAGAAATAGATCGACATCTTCTAAAAGAGAGTCACGTGACGGATTATCGGAAATAGCACTCAAAATAATTTCAGAGTCGATCTCAAAGTCAAAACGCTCATAACCCGGAAGAGAGATATCAGCATGAATAGTGGGACTGCCACTACTCGTCTCTTCAAATCGAAAAATTTCAAGCTCGGGTAAGAAATCACTATCCATAACGGGGATAGGAGAAGAAGTCAGAAGATCTTTTAATGCCTCGATCTTAGATATGAGAAGATTGATGTTCAATAATTTTTCACGAAGAGCTTCATCTTGGATTTTTGTATCAATATCTTCATCATTCTCTTCTTCTAAGCTGACGAGGTCAGAAGGTAAATCCTCAATATAATTGATGTCTCCACAAGATAAAGAATCATCATCATCTTCAGAATCGGAGAACATCTCATTATGATCATTTTCAATGTTAACGTCCTTCGGAGGGAGAGAAGATGATGATTCATCGTTCAATAATTCTTCAAGTAAACGGATGTCTCCCTCCGGATCAAAATCGGTATCATCAACCTTTGTCGAAATAGAATCATTATTAGCAAGAAAAGTATCGATCTCTTCCAAAACGGAATCACTTCCCTCAACCGGCGTGAGAGAAGGATGGAAAGAGTCGGGGATGATAGATGCAAAAGACGGAGTGGGATTGCCACTCGAAGAATTTTTGTCGTCATTTTTACAAAATAAAGCTCTTATAATCCGCCTGTGCTCCTCTGCAAACAATTCTTCCATACTTTTGCCTTCATTATCATCGACGGTTGTTGTAAAAAATGATGAAGACATAAATGAGAATTAAACGGATAGAAGGTGAGAGAAAAAGAATCAAACGATAAGAGGATAAGAAGAGTATTTTTGGATTATAATGTCGGAAAAACAAAAGAAAAACAAAATTTAAAATTCAATTTTGAAAAAGAAAATATTTTTGGGTTTTTAGAAAAATGAAAAACAAAAGCAAAACAAATTAAGAGAGATAAGATATTTTTTGATTTTTTTTATGTAAAATATTTACAAGAAAACGATAACTTCACGGGGAAGGATCTTCAAAACACGAAACAACGAATAGAATCGGCGCACTCTTCTCAAGCCTTCCCTGGCAGCGGCGCCATTTAATTGATGTGATATTTGATTTCCAAAGAAACACTCGAGGAAGTATTTCCCGGGTCGTAGTCCCAACGAAGGTTGAATTGAGTTTGTCGGTTCGTGATCGTGAAAACGTCCAGTGATAGTGAATAATAGTGAGAATATGGGGATTTATACTACAAATTATGAAACAACGACTAAAATCAAGTAGAAAGGCAAAGGGAACAAGTAACGGGTGCAAATGTATGTAAAAGTGTAAACGTAACCTAGAAACGGGAAATAAAAACGTAACGTAACGAGATAAAATGTAGAATCTAAACAAATCTAATCCTATGGGCATGAAAACAATTTTCCTACATTCTAATAGTAAAAAGAAAATTTTGTAAAAAGAAAAATATTTTTTTATGACTTTTTATTTAATTATTATGATTTAAATAAAACAATTTAAAAGAAAATAAATGATTAACGATAGTAAATGAAAAGCAATAAATTTGAATTTATTTCTATAAAACTGTTAATGTACCAGAATCATGAGAAAATTATGAAATCTAAGAAAAAGCTATTTAAAAGCTGGAAAAAGGGCTTAACAGTTTAAAGGGCTTATTAAAACTAAAATGGAAATTAACTATTAAAGCAATTAATTATGCAAACCCCTTTGAGAAAATCCCAAGGGTGCTACTGGTTATGTGTGGTGAGAGGTGCAGGAAGAAAATTGGCCCAGGTTCGAACCTGGGTATTTCCTTTTTGAAAAGCATTTTTATTTTTGAAAACTTTTTGAACAATCTTATTAAACACGTGAAAACAAGCACTTTTTATAACTACAACTATTTATGAAAAGCTCTGAATAAGCAGATAAAAGGGAGAACAGACAGCAGTTAAGGCATAAGCTATAATAAGGTACTTTATGGAAACTAAAAGCTAATCAAAAGCTTCTTAAAAGCTGAACTAAGGGAGATAAAGCAAAGGCTTACTAAGGGGAAACCTAATAAGCTACAGGGAGGCAGAGGTAAGCAGAGAAACAAGCCGAAATAGCACTAAACAAGTTAACCCTATTCTATTGCTGCAGTAGTGAAAAAACAAGCTAAGGGGCTGACTTTAGCAGTCCTAAAAGCTATCTAAATGATAAGCAAATCCTGAACTAAGCACAGACAATTAAACTTAAGCTAGGAAAATACTCCTAGAATCAATTTTGGGGATCATGGAAAAGGTTTAAGGTAGTAAAAGGCTATTAGTACTCTGACAGATGGTCTAAAATGGACTAATAGAGATTATGCAAAAACAGCCTAAGCGGGTGGTTTTGAGCAAAGATTAAGGTAGGAATATGATTAAGCTAAGGACTATAAGCATGAAACAGATTAAGTTAAGCAATAAGAGAACACAAAAAAACAAGATTTATGGAATTTGATCAAGTAATGAAACTGGAAAAATGATTTTTAAAAGCTATATTAGACAGAATGGAGCTGCAGCAGTGGGTGAGTTTGGGTGAAAAATGGAATTTTGACCTAAAGGGTCTAACTACCATATGCTAAACCAGTGAACTACTACATTGAGAACAAATTCTAAGCAACTAAAACTATAAAAATGCAAAAACTTAGAATCTATGTAACGCCCCAACCCGACAAGGGTAGAAGCACTACGTTACGGTGACGTATCAAAGCATATACAGACATACAACATAAGTAATACAAAAGAATTCCAAAGGTTACAAAGTAATAATTTGAAAAACATGGTTACAAATGAGAATAATAATGAATGCTAAGTCTGAAAATGCCAAAGCTCCTACTAATCCAAAGCTATCGAAGTGTAGTCTTCTAAGTCCAAAATACTCTTCACTCATAACCCAGCTTCCTACTAAAACCTGCCGCGGGAAAAGAAATGCGGCTGAGCTTAAAAAGCCCAGTGAACAGATATAACAACGAAGTAATAATGAAACAGAAATGAATACTGCATAAGGTATAAAGGGAATAACAGAATGAAATCAAAGGTAAGTATGAAATAGTGATGGAGGTAAGGTAAGGATTAGTCATCAACCACGAGCCCAGAAACAGATATAATGCCTTCATACTAATGCCTTCATAATAATCATAATCATAGTCATAATCACACATAAAGCAGCATATGTAGGGGAGACCTACCAGAGTTGTGAAGGACGTGCATGCACGCAACATCAATCACCAGATACAGATAACAGATAACAGAAACAGATCTAGGATGCATCCATACGCCCCTACGGAAGTAATATTGGCCATAATAAACAGATAATTGAGCTCATAACAAATAACAGATAAGGGGACGTGGCAGAACATCACTCCACTGCCCTAGAGTCATGTCAGAGGTGCATCACTGACACGGACATGGAACCCCCATGCCTAGTGAAACAAACTTTGGCTCGGGTGTCAAACTAGAATAGGTCAAACAGAATGTCATAAATGACACAGATTATAGGTCATCATAATGGTCAGATCAGAAATACATATCAGAGGTTCATATCATAAGGTCCAAATCAGAAGTTAAATCAGAAAGTCCAAATCAGAAGGTTCAGATAACAAAGGTTTATCACAGAATAGGTTCAGAAATAAAATAGGGTTTCATAGCAATGGCATCGGGAACCCTAAACAGAATGTCAGATCAAAAGAAAATGAGAGAGAGAGAGAGACATGAGAAACCTTTACTGAAAAGGTCAGAATATCTGTACCTTATGCGAAGTAAGCAAATGGGAAAAGAGTCTCAAGAGACGGATCGCTCCTTCTTTACGGAACCTATACGAATTAATAATCACGTATTACTAATAAGTTCAATTGAATTAGGTTACTCATTTTAGTATCTTTCCCTTTTTAGTAACTTTCTATTTTTAGAAGCTTTTATTTTTAGTAACCCTAGAGTAAAATTTATTAGTTAGCCAACTAAGTGGTCTACAAATGATAATTGGTTTAGTTAAAGGCTTAATATGATAATTCCATAGTTTAGGGCCATTTATATCATTTTAGTAAAGTATAGGGTTAAAATGTGAAAGCCACCAAAGTTTAGGGTTAATAGTGTTAATTTATCATTACTTAGGTTTAAATGAGTCAAATTAGATACCTAGTACAGGATATGCTTCTAGTTTTAAAATCACATGAAATCTTCTTCCTTATCTGTTCATGTAAAACTCAACTTTATATGCGTAAGAATTATTATTGAAATATCTTAGTACATGTACTCCTCTTCTACGTATGTCGCTCAACATAAAGAAATACCGAGACCCGATATCGATATCAAAACTTTCATAAACCAAGCATGCGATACGAAGCACCAGAAAATTCTCTATACGAAACGACAGACCGAGACTAAAACAATGCCGCAAATACGAGGCCAAGACATGCGTGACACAAAACCAATTCGCACTCCTTTTATATATTTTATTCTCGAATCATGCATGCACTCCTCTTTATTCCAGCTTGTAAAAGATTATGTTTAACATGTTATAGGTCGTGTCTCAAAAGATTAAAACCATACGAATAAAACCACTTCGATTTACAATATATTAAACCGATCATATGAGGGCTTCAAATCGTTATTCTATGTGGCCACTTTTATCATTTTTATTTTCATTTGAAACAAGATTTGTAGTCTTTTTGGTTATTAAGAACACATTTGAGAGAGTTACGACTCACGTGTAATAATCAGATGTCATATGTTTTATTGAAACAAATTAAGACGCTCGACACCACTTATATATGATTGCAAGAATATAAACATGTGTTGTTTAAAAATATGCATGTAATGCATGCTTTTCATACGTATACTCACACACCATGACCTGTTCTTCAAAAATATCTAGACGTCCCATCTTTGATGGTTTCTTATATACGTATATTATTCATATATCACATATGTGTGTTCGAAAATTTATTCATTTGCATACTCATATTAGCGAGCACATAGATTAGGTTTCCATGATTTTACGTGCGATAACAAGTCAAATAACATGCATGCAACACAAGCCGATTTATTTACTTATTCGGGAACATGTTCTATACGTTTACAATAGATCAAAAAAGAAGAAAGGTAAGAAGGAGAGTGTGAACCTTGTGTGACTCGAATGGAAGGAACAACAGAATCAAATGCCTACGAGTACTCCGAAACCAAACCGAATCCAAGCAGATCTCATCCCTTTCTTTGTCCCAATATCACCACGACTCAAAACCACCTTCTTACATCCCTTGCACCTCCTTCCTAGCTCTCGTACCCCCTTTTGATGGATCAAATTTGAGAAGAAAAATGTTGCCGCCACCCTTGTTAATTAGGGTTTAATGTGTGTGATAAATGTTTGATGAATGGGTCGTATGTTTAGTGAGAAAAAAGATGGGAAGAAAACGTGTGCATTGAAAAGGAAGGTATTCTTGATTGCCTAATTATAAGGGATTGATTGATTAAGTGAACCTTATCATCCAGGAAAGTGATTTTGGGCTTTTAATTCTTTGTTAACTTTTAATTGTAATGGCCCAAAATTAAGTATCAAAGTGTGTGACAAATTCGGCCCAAAGAACAAGTAGACGTGTGGTTAAGTTCATGTTGTAGCTTTATATTTTTAAAGTTAAGTATTTTAGTCATTTAAGTTACAATGTACTAGTTTTGAGGTCTTATAAATGCTTTTATGTTATTAGTAACTTTAGTTTTAGATCATTAGTATTCTTAAAGATTTCAAAGTTAGAGGGGTAATTTAGGAATAATACATCTTAAAGATCATTAGTACTCCTTTGTGGGAGCTGTTTTGAAAATTTGAACTAAGAAAGGCTGATTAAAGCTATGAAATGGAAAGAAAAATGTTTAACTACATTAAGCAAAGTCTAACAAGCAATTTTATACTAAGAAAAAACACTTAAATTTACTAAACTAGATTATGCTAGTATTTTTGGTTTATATGAGATCTTAAGAAGCACAAAAGGTTCAAAGGTAATTAAACTACAGGTGAGCAATCTAAAAGCAAATACTGATACTAAAAAGCTGAACTAAGCTAACAGACAAGCAGATAAGCAGTGAATTAAGAAATAAGCAGTTTGACTAAACTTTGACTTTTTGAAACTTTTGAGAATAAGACAGTACTTAAGAAATTAACAGCTCACCGAAGCTTAAACAAGCTTCTATGAGCTTAAAGACTAGTAACGAGAGCTTGAAAACGATTTCAACCAAAAAGAAAACAGATTTTAAAGAAAGCTTGAGAGTAAAAGTAAACCAGTAATTAAGGAAAACTAAAACTTTATTAAAACTGAGAATTTGATTACAAAGACAGAATTTAAGCTACAAACAAGCTGGAATAAGCTACTGCTATACTAAACTACCCTAAGCTATCTGATAGATTCGTTTTAGTACATTTTAATTTTAAAAGTTTTCCCGTTAAATTAAATAATCACTTGAAAACAAATGACAATTCTATCTTCCGAGGTTGTTTTCCCAGCGAGATTTGAATTGAGATTTACGTTGTGTTTTTAGTTAATGCTTTGAATATCAAATATCAAACATANGCAGATAAGCAGTGAATTAAGAAATAAGCAGTTTGACTAAACTTTGACTTTTTGAAACTTTTGAGAATAAGACAGTACTTAAGAAATTAACAGCTCACCGAAGCTTAAACAAGCTTCTATGAGCTTAAAGACTAGTAACGAGAGCTTGAAAACGATTTCAACCAAAAAGAAAACAGATTTTAAAGAAAGCTTGAGAGTAAAAGTAAACCAGTAATTAAGGAAAACTAAAACTTTATTAAAACTGAGAATTTGATTACAAAGACAGAATTTAAGCTACAAACAAGCTGGAATAAGCTACTGCTATACTAAACTACCCTAAGCTATCTGATAGATTCGTTTTAGTACATTTTAATTTTAAAAGTTTTCCCGTTAAATTAAATAATCACTTGAAAACAAATGACAATTCTATCTTCCGAGGTTGTTTTCCCAGCGAGATTTGAATTGAGATTTACGTTGTGTTTTTAGTTAATGCTTTGAATATCAAATATCAAACATAAAAAAAAAACTACTAGCTAAACATATCAATTAAGCTAACCAAAACAATTAATCCTACAAACAAAAACATATTGATAAACTAATTAACTAAAATTGAAAAGGATAAGAAAATAGAACCCGATATAAGAGATGAGACGAAATTAACCACCCGATCTTATAAACTAAACAAACCATAAAGTTTAATTCTTTAAAAGCTTTAATAAAACCAAATAGTTAATAAAGTTTGTGACTTTATTAACTAATTAGCTTATTAAGACTAAAAAGTAATAAACTTTATTGATAAGCTAACTTATAAGACCCTTAAGCTCCGGCCTTAGCGGTAGAAATGATGAGAAATCAAGAAAAATCAAAACTTTATTAGGAATAAGCAATAATATGAACCAAATAAGCTATGGAAGAGCTTATTGGTTGAGAAAGCTACAAACTTTATTATTAAAACCTAAGAAAAAGCTAAAAGATTACAACTGTAAGGTAAAAACTTAATAGATCTAAGAGATCTAAGCTATTTTGAAAGTAAAAACTAATAAAGTTGAAAACTTTTTATGAAATAATTGCTAAAAATATATAGATCTATTATAACAAACTAAAGTGTAGTTATTAATAAACGAAAAACTAATAAAAATCAAATATTTTTAGTTTTTATAAAGTAATTTGTAAAACAAATAGTAGATCTAGATTTATAAAAGCTTTTAAAGAAAAAGTAGTAAAAGAGGACTTATTAAAGAGTAGAAGTAGAAAAGGAAATTAATCTTCAAATCTTCAAATAAAATCTTCATCTTCATTGAAATTTATACTAAAAAGTTGATTACAATAAGCACTAAAAATAAACCAATCTATTACAATTATTAAGCTAATCTATTACAATTAATCTAGATCTACTCCTACTATAATGTGTAAACTACACCTACTCCTACACCTACACTAATTATCTCCTACTCCTACTAATCTTTGTGTGTGTGTGATCCGGATGATTATATAGCACACAATAGCTGTGTATCTGGTCTTCACTTAGTGTCCACATGCATTATTCCAATAGACAGCTCATACCAATCATTGTGCCATGTGTCAGCTCCTTATTGGCTACCCACCGCTTCTAGAACCTTGTACTGATACCTAGGACTGACGCACTGCACCTCGTACCTGCCACACTGCAACCTAGTACTGACACACGCCTGCACACGTCTGTCTCGTCATCAGGTACACGTGTCATCATCTTATTGGTCCGCCGCTCTGCCACGTCTGCAACCTCGTACCTGCAATCATTGAAACCTCGTCCCATTCATTATCCGCCGCCACGTGGCGGCCTCCTATTGGTCCACGTCAGCAGGTGGGACCCACTGACAAGGTATATTACCGGTGGGGTCCACTGCCACGTGTCACCCACCTAAGTGGTCCACGTGGCAACACGTGTCATGCCACGTGTCGGGTCAACGGTCAAACTGGCCGGGTCTGGATCGGGTCGGGTCCGGGTCTGGTATCGGGTCGGGTCGCCACGTGGACCAATAAGGTGGTGCCACGTGGCATGAAGTATAAATACTCCATTTTGTCACCGCCTAGACTCGAACTCGGGCCTTGTGGGTGAGAAGCAAAGGACGCACCAGCTGGGCTGGGCATACCTTTAATTATATTACGCAAAAGTTTATATATAACCTTCTTGTTGACAGTTCAGTTATGTTTTAATAAAAAGGTTCAATATACAATTCGACCTGCCATTTAAAGGGGTTGTGGACCGGTTCAAAAATATATGAAAGTACCTCCGGACTCGTTTTTTCGTGCTCTTTCCAATGGTATATTCGGGGAATATTTTTGACTTTGTCTGAACATCGTAAAACATGAAAACGTAATCGAAACTCATCCAAAAATCACCGTTTTTGCTTTGTTTTCAAACCCTTTGTACCTGCAAGACATAATAACGCATACCAAACATATTTTCAATATAATTTCATGTATTTCATGGTTATTAGTCTGTTTTAGTGCATTTTAGAATATAAAAATGATGTATGTTTACGCATACATCAAAATCCCCCACACTAAAGTATTGTCGTGTCCTCACGTAATGTCATCAACTCACGCTTTTGAAATAAATAATTTCAAACCTCTTTTTACTAACTTTGAAAAGTAGCAAAACGTTCAAAAGAGATTAAGAACTCATTTATTCTAAAAACGCCTCGTTTAACCATTTTATTCATGCATAAACTATTTTTTTGGACTTTTTCCTTTTTATTATTATAAGTGACAAGAGCCGACTTTCATTATCGCTCGATAACTTTTAGGATCATATAGTAGGAAACACTACTCATAAAGAAGTGCCATTCGGATAGAATTCATCGTCCTTAATTTTTCACAAGTCCCCAAACTAAGCTTAAAAACGAGATCACAACTTACTTACAAGTTAGATGCTAACGCTACTCATGGAAGTTACTTGTGATAATAACCTCTCGCTCCCATTTTCCTATTTTTTTGTATCTCTTTATTTTATTTTTGTGAGAAATGAATTTCTTCATATTTTCTCGTTTCAATATATTTTTATTCCGATAAAGATACTAAGTTAAAACGCTAAGTAGTTTCCCATCTTCTCTTAAGAATCGTTGCCTTAAAAATGAGGTCCACATCAAGGAATTAGGATACAAACTAACTCATATACATATACATCAATGAATCAAACTCATACATAATCATAGACATAAGTTTTGGAGTACTACACGTGCACCTCATGTGACTAATCTAGGATCATCCACATGCACCTCACGCGCCATCAACTTGTCTTACAACATAAGCACTAATCAATCCATACTTTAGTCATAACTTTGCATACTTTTTTTTTTGGAATAACATGATATAATCATGGAACTTTACGGGTAGTTCCAAAACCACATACATGACATAGAAATCCAAAAGCGGGATTTCGAATCAACTTATTACACTTAAGACGTATCCTTGATGTGTACCCAGTTTTTAAAGCAAAGATTCTCTTAAGACGATAAAAAACTAAATTTCGCCCAAACGTAACATCTTTAATTATTTATACACATAATATGGGGTGAAACAATTTGGTGGGAGAAAAAAGCCACAAGTACCTACGATGAGCTCTAAAGAGAACCAACTACTCTATGCTTAGCGTCTAACTTCTAAATAGACACTATCATTTCTCGTTCTCCGCATTTTAAAAATCTCAAATAATGAAATCCGCGGATGTTTAGCCGATAATCAAGCCACGCATATATAATGTCAAATACGGAAACTTGCAAACTCTTAGAAAGAATTCGCATTTCATAGCTCCTAGTGTAAGAGACTAGCGAAAGCTCTTCAAGCCATGCATGTTAAAAGTCAAGTACGGGAGCCGACAAAAGAGTAGCTCTTTGTGTACAAAACTAGCAAAAGCTTTTATGATTACCATTGGTTAAGGGAACAAGTTAGGGCTCAACACGTCCGGTCAAGTCAAAGTTCTATTCCTACTCTTACCAACGGAAAGTCAACAAATGTCAAAATACTTATTCATATTATTCATCATTATTCATATATAATATTTTTTCATCATTTTTCATTTTTTATTTATTATTATCTTTTTCTTTTTCAAAATAAATGTGAGAAAATTTTTTAAATTTTGGCGGAAAAACGGGGTTGCGTAAGTACTAGGCAAAACAAGGGTTTGAAACAATTTTTGAAAATTTCGATAGAAATCCCCCCCACACTTAAAACCGAACATTGTCCTCAATGTTCAAAAATATCGGGTGTCACCCCCACACTTAGGAACGAAAAAGGCAAATGCTTGAAATTCCAATTGTGAAAAGGTAAATCTATATCAAATAAGCACATATTATAAAGGATATCCCAAGATATAATCAATACAAATGATCGAAGACCGAGTGATTGGAGGGTTTGAAAACAAGCACGGAGGTCTTTACGATCATAGGGAATCCTGCAAGCAAAAACGGGAATTCCACAAAACACAACATGGAGAGAAGCACTCCCCCACACTAATCCGAATACCACATCACACTTATTAGAAAATAAAATAAAATAAAAAAAGAAATAAAGATAGATAGATAGATAACACGGCTTGCCTCCCGAGAAGCGCTTGTTTTTGTTCGAGTCTCTAGCTTGACTCTAAGGTTATTTGCTTCTAAGGTCATGGTCACATCCATCGCTTAATGTTAAGCTAGGATGGTAAAAGCGATACAACACCTCCTTAGGTGAGCATGCCACTTGACGGGGTAATGGTGTATGGGTAATCTAAAGGGTTTATCCATCACCCACGTCAAATCACCCGACTGTGTCAGGGAGAAAAAAGGGTCAAATCTTTCCACTTCCCTTAAGCATATTTGCTTATGGACGGGAAGTGGTGTAACTAGTAGGGTGGACTCATCAATAAAAGGCATTGACTTAGTGGGTCCAAGCTACACAGATCCTCAAATTCGTCATCAAAATTTTTGTTATCAACTTTTAAAGTGAAGTTATCATCAAAGTCAAATAAAGGATTTGATATAGTCACATCGAAAGATCTAGAAATCGATTCAGAATTACCTAAGGGTTCATCAGACATCCTTGGGATTGGGACAGGGTCATTGGCAGGCAAACTTTCTATATCACTAGGTTTAAAGTCAATTTCCCTATCCCCCATTGAGAGGGTGTCTATATGCTCTCCAAAAGGCAAGTCGATATCTAACTTTTCGTCTCCCACAACAACAAGTCTAGGCAAGGATGGTGGGTATGCTAGTGGCATTGATAGGACATGTGCGGTACTTTGTGGGCTATAATTATGCACCTCGTCCATAGTATTCTCCCTATTATCCTCATCACTTTCCTCATGACAAAACAAGTTAACAGAAGGATTTTGTTTTTCAATGAGCTCCTTAATATGGTCTAATTCAGTTTGAAAGTTCATATTGAATTGAATTATGTTCATGTTGAATTGAATTTGATTCAATATTATTTTATTAATCAACTCAGCTCTAGTTAACTCGCTCTGAGGAAGTGGTTGAGGGGTGGTGTATTGTGAAGGTTGGTCAATATAAGTATAGTCATAATTGTTACAAGGGACATGCTCATAGACAAGCGGGTTCCTAGTTTGGCAATCAGAGCTATAGTGAGGACCTCCACAGTACTCACAACAATCATATTGTTGTGGCGAATCTTGTAGATATTGGTCATTACCAAAATTTTGATTGTCACACGAAACCTGCTCATTGACAAGCATGTTTCCTGTTTGACAATCAAAACTTTGATGAGGACCTCCACAAAATTCGCAACAGTAAAATTGTTGCGAGTGACTCTGTAAATCATATGGATGTTGGTCATAACCAAAATTTTGATTGTTACACGGAACCTGCTCATAGACAAGCGTGTTCCCTGTTTGGCAATCAAAACCTTGGTAAGGATCATTTCCATATGACTCACAAGAGTATGTCTCCATCTCTTGGTGTGGTGGCTGGTGAAAGAAGTCGGTTGTTTCATTGTAGAAATCGGGATTTTGGTCATAGACAAACCCGTTTCCCGACTCTACAATGCTACAACCGGGGCAATTTCTACCATTTGGAGGACCCCCACACCATTCACAACCATATAGGTATGATGAAGACATAGTGAAGAATCAAACAAATAGAGGGCAAGGGATATAGAATTAAACAAATAAGAGGATAACGAAGAATATTTTTTTGATTTTTAGTTTTATAAAAAGAAAAATATTTTTGGATTTCTGATTTTATAAAAAGAAAAATGTTTTTGGATTTTTAATTTAAAAAAAACATATTTTTGGATTTTTAAGAAAGTAAACTATTAAAAGAAATGATATTCAAGGCACCAATACCAAACACAACGTAAAAATCTTAACAAATCTCCCTGGCAGCGGAGCCATTTTTGATAGATTCGTTTTAGTACATTTTAAATTTTAAAAGTTTTCCCGTTAAATTAAATAATCACTTGAAAACAAATGACAATTCTATCTTCCGAGGTCGTTTTCCCAACGAGATTTCAATTGAGATTTACGTTGTGTTTTTAGTTAATGTTTTGAATATCAAATATCAAACATTAAAAAAAACTACTAGCTAAACATATCAATTAAGCTAACCAAAAAAATTAATCCAACAAACATAAACATATTGATAAACTAATTAACTAAAAGTGAAAAGGATAAGAAAATAGAACCCGATATAAGAGATGAGACGAAATTAACCACCCGATCTTATAAACTAAACAAACCATAAAGTTTAATTCTTTAAAAGCTTTAATAAAACCAAATAGTTAATAAAGCTTGTGACTTTATTAACTAATTAGCTTATTAAGACTAAAAAGTAATAAAATTTATTGATAAGCAGGCTTATAAGACCCTTAAGCTCCGGCCTTAGCGGTAGAAATGATGAGAAATCAAGAAAAATCAAAACTTTATTAGGAATAAGCAATAATATGAACCAAATACGCTATGGAAGAGCTTATTGGTTGAGAAATCTACAAACTTTATTATTAAAACCTAAGAAAAAGCTAAAAGATTACAACTTTAAGGTAAAAACTTAATAGATCTAAGAGATCTAAGCTATTTTGAAAGTAAAAACTAATAAAGTTGAAAACTTTTTATGAAATAATTGCTAAAAATATATAGATCTATTATAACAAACTAAAGTGTAGTTATTAATAATCGAAAAACTAATAAAAATCAAATCTTTTTAGTTTTTATAAAGTAATTTGTAAAACAAATAGTAGATCTAGATTTATAAAAGCTTTTAAAGAAAAAGTAGTAAAAGAGGACTTATTAAAGAGTAGAAGTAGAAAAGGAAATTAATCTTCAAATCTTCAAATAAAATCTTCATCTTCATTGAAATTTAAACTAAAAGGTTGATTACAATAAGCACTAAAAATAAACCAATCTATTACAATTATTAAGCTAATCTATTACAATTAATCTAGATCTACTCCTACTACAATGTGTAAACTACACATACTCCTACACCTACACTAATTATCTCCTACTCCTACTAATCTTTGTGTGTGTGTGATCCGGATGATTATATAGCACACAATAGTTGTGTATCTGGTCTTCACTTAGTGTCCACATGCATTATTTCAATAGACAGCTCATACCAATCATTCTTAGCCAATCATTGTGCCACGTGTCAGCTCCTTTTTGGCTACCCACCGCTTCTAAAACCTTGTACTGATACCTCGGACTGACGCACTACACCTCGTACCTGTCACACTGCAACCTAGTACTGACACACGCCTGCACACGTCTGTCTCATCATCAGGTACACGTGTCATCATCTTATTGGTCCGCCGCTCTGCCACGTCTGCAACCTCGTACCTGCAATCATTGAAACCTCGTACCAATCATTAGCCACCGCCACGTGGCGGCCTCCTATTGGTCCACGTTACTGCCACGTGTCGGGCAACGGTCAAACGGGCCGGGTCTAGATCGGGTCGGGTCCGGGTCTGGTATCGGGTCGGGTCACCACGTGGACCAATGAGGTGGTGCCACGTGGCATGAAGTATAAATACTCCATTTTGTCACCGCCTAGACTCGAACTCGGGCCTTGTGGGTGAGAAGCAAAGGACGCACCAGCTGGGCTGGGCATACCTTTAATTATATTACGCAAAAGTTTATATATAACCTTCTTGTTGACAGTTCAGTTATGTAACTTATGTTATAATAAAAAGGTTCAATATAGAATTCGACCTGCCATTTAAAGGGGTTGTGGACCGGTTCAAAAATATATGAAAGTACCTCCGGACTCGTTTTTTCGTGCTCTTTCCAGTGGTGTATTCGTGGAATATTTTTGACTTCGTCTGAACATCGTAAAACGTGAAAACGTAATCAAAACTCATCCAAAAATCACCGTTTTTGCTTTGTTTTCAAACCCTTTGTACCTGCAAGACATAATAACGCATAGCAAATATATTTGCAATATAATTTCATGTATTTCATGGTTATTAGTCCGTTTTAGTGCATTTTAGAGTATAAAAATGATGTATGTTTACGCATACATCACTATCCCTACTCTTAATAATTCGATCCGTGAGTGAGGAGGTGGTATTTATAGCCAGCCTTGAGGAGAGATGAGGTTTCACTCATAGAAGGTCCTGGAAGCATATTGGAGCCGTTTGATCCTTATCCCACCAAAGATGTTTTCATTTTATCCATTCTTAGCCATAGGATCAGTCTCCATGTTTCTCTATCCAATCAAATCACTTCAATTTGCCACTGTGGAGGATAAATGTCGACATCATCTGACATGGCAGAGGCTTCTGGAAGGTCTTAACCTCGTACTTAGAATCTTTGGTAAATATGGAGGAGCAGGGTAACAAGCTGAGGGAAGGTCAATAGTAACTGATGGCGCGTTTTTATTTTTAACAGGTGGGGTGGATAATGGGTTTAAGTAATAGTGGGGAAGTGGGCTTGTTTATATGTTGGCCAGGTGGGTTGATAAGGGTGTAGTGGGATTTTGGGTTTATTAATTGTTTTGGGTTAAAAGTTATTAAAGGGTTTAAGGTGGATAAATGGATCCAGTTTGCTAACTTAGTAAATATCACAAGGACCAAAATGTCAATTCTGAATTCATAGGGACCCAAGCTGTCAACTTCACAAATCTTTATTCCAAGGGACATTTGTGACATCATTTGACTGTTGAGGGGCCGCTGTTGTCAACTCTTCAAAATTATACTTCAAGGGCCATATTTGACAACTTTCGAAATATGAGGGACCATTTATGCAACTTCTTCAAATTATGCTTCAAGGGTTGATTTTGCAAATCTTTGAACTTTGAGGTTGTCTTTTGTCAATTTGAGATTTTCCATGACCACTTAGCTTCCCCGGCTCCGGCTTTTGACACTTTTCCAATTCCCGTGCTCGTTTTGTCATTTTGTCGTGATTTTTCGTCCTTTTCTTATAAATCCATACCTACACATTCAAAAACACGAATATTTGGCAATTATGGGTTAGTTTTTGGTCAATTTGGCCGGGTTTTGGTCAATAAAAGGTATGTGAATTATCACATACCACCACAGAAAGAGAAAAAGGAGTGCTACCTGTTCCAGAGGTCCAATACGGCGTATGTGGTACCTGGATATGCCGTATTGGCCGATACTCCGTATCGGAACTTTTGATATGCCATATCGAGTCAGTTTTAGACTTAGAAGCTACGTTTAATTATGGATACGACGTATCGAACCCTTTCGATACACCGTATTGATCCCGATTTCAGAAACTATAAATAGAAGACTCATTAACGACTTAGGGCATGATTGGGGACCTAGGGATCATTCCCAGCCAATCAAGAGCATCTCAAAACAGTAGAAGATCAGTATTGAAGACCTAATCATCCTTGAAGAACATCTCTAATCAGTTTTACATCACTTAATTGTTTGGTTAGCGTATCGTATTTACCATGTTTCATACTTTTTGTTACACCACATCAACAACAATTGTTGTTGTTGCTCGGGTGTCAAATTAAATGGGTTTTGGTTAGGGTTTGATGAAGATCCGGCGTTCGGGTTAGGGAAAACATTTCCAAAACCCATTAAGTTCAAAAAAACTCTCGTCAAGTCCCGAATTTTTATTCTATTTATTTATTTATTTTATTTTTGAGAATAGAAGTATAGTGAAGTGGGTATTTATAAGGATTTATAAAAATGGTCACTTTTTTGAAATCTTACCGTTTGTAAAGTTTATTTATTTATTTTATTTTATTTATTTATTTGTGAGAATAGAAGTATAGTGAAGTGGGCATTTATAATGTTTTAAAAAAATGGTCATTTTTTGGACATCTTAACGTTTTTATTTATTTATTTATTTATTTATTTATTTATAATTTGATCTTGCGTTTCAACACAAGTTGTTAAACCAACTCAAGTTATAACAATACGGGACTAACGCAACATGTCTCAGAGTGGACAACGCACATCAAAGCATGCTACATAGACGATAACGCCGGTTCGGCGTTATGATTCCTTATGCTAAAAAGGTGTTTTGCAAGAACTAATCCCTAAATAACAATTACGATGACAATAAAATCACCAACATTTATTTCGATAATAAAATGAGAAGACGTAAGAATGATTTTATTAAATAACACCGATCACAATCCAAGCATAGAATAACATTTATGCATACGTAACTAAATACTGCAAGCAGATTATTTTACATCTAGACAGTCAAAACCATAAAACACACATCAAGCTTGAGGTCCTGTTCACTGTTGAGACTGCCTTTATTAATGGATCTTTAAAATGGGTACGGTACGACCAACAACTTACTGGTCCAGATATAGAATATTAGAACATGATTGGCCATAAAGAAACTGATACTCAAACGCTCATTGAATGAACGAAACATTGTTTGATATTGTCTTTTAATTCTTCTCCAACACGAGTATAAGTATCATCATATTTGTATAGGAGATCCATTACACGCGCTAGGTTGATCAACCACGTTATAACAGGCCTAGGAACATCTTTACATATAAGTGATTCCCGGTTCATCTCTTTCCATCCATTTTCTACTTGTTGATTTAAAAATTCATAGACATTCTTTACATTAGTTACATCATGTTGCTTCATGTAGGATTCAACACTGGATGCAACATGCTCTCTTTGTTGCTCCTCCTGCATTTTTATTTAGGAAATTTACCATTCTATAAACACTAGTTTAAGGTTCCCCTAGATAATATTGTAAGAAAAGGAGAGGACTTCATCTGGTTGTCCGACAATATTAAATAAAGTTACTTTTATTTTGTAACGAATACCAAATTAAGTTGTATGTACCTTGTGACCCACAATATCATCCATAATCCGACATACTGCTGACGAAGCTTTGACAAGTGGAGGGAAAGTGTCAATCCATTTGAATGACTCTTCTGTGATTATATCACCTGTGCGAACTAAAGCTGCAGTCACAAGCATTTTGTAGCCACAACTCAGGAAAGCAACTGACTTATGCTCATCTACTGTTGGTATATACCCCTCATTTCTCCATTTCGCTTCCACCATTTGATATCGGATAAACTCTTTCATCTGTATATAAGAAATGGCACATTCACTTATTCTTGATCACTATGAAACAAGCATAAAAAGGACATTAGAAATATAAAGGCACTTTTAACTAACCATATCTTTCGCGTAGTTAAGTTGATACGTTTTTGCTTCCTTTTCCATCGTTTCCTCCAGTTCTTCATAGATATCAAGGAGAGCTTTGTATATCAGTTTCATGTAGTCTGGGAGTGTATCCGTGCAGGTCATTGACCACCTATAGTTATTGTACAAGTAAAGAATTTATTTTTATGATACAAGTTTAAACTACAACGTTGTACCTACTGGTCGTTGAGTGTGTCTTGGTATACCTTTCAACTGCATTCGTGAAAATATCAAGTTCTTCAAAAGTACCATAAGAATCATAGGTGTCATCCAATAGTGCTGACACCATGAATGATTTCACCCAAAAGATTCTGGAATTAGAATATTGTGGCTCAAAGTAAACACCTATTGCCCAAAAATAGCCTTCGACCAATCTGTCTCTCATATAAGGTGCATTCTTTGGAGCATCAAAACCTTTCCACCACCTAGAAACAATTAAGATAAAAAAGCATTCACCATCCATTATAAATATACACAAATAACAGCATGAGTAAAACAAGAGGAAGGGACGAGGTTGAATGTCTATACACGGAAAGTTGGCTAAGCTCTTTCTTGTGCAGGGATTGAACTCGATTGAAGTCTAACTTTGCAAGTCTTAGCAAGGACTTATTATGATTAACTTGTTGCTGATAGAAAGGTATGTATCGCAATGAATTTAGTCTTGGAAGCCTTTTATGTATAGGCCGCTCTAGTGCTTCTTGTATACGTCTGGAAAGAGAAGAGTTCCGTTGAAGGTGATCCTTTGCTATTTTTTCCAGATGAGTTATTGTAAAAGAACGTGCATCATCTAGTACAGCTTCTCCTTGGACACTCATATATGTCGCCTCATAGAGCTCAAGCAAGCCTTCAACATCGTGGGTTAAGGATTCCCTAAACGATCCCGTAATGTCCTTGAAATCACTGAAAATATCTGTTGTGGTTTATTCAAATATTGTTAACTTATTTGTCATTGGGATAAATAATTAAAGTTTAGAGTAAATTACACCGTTGGTCCTTGTGGTATATTCAAATTAATTTCACGTTTAATCTCCGCTATGTAAAAGTTACTACAAACATCCACAACGTTTCTATTTTTGCTCGCCGCTGGTCCAAAAAACTAACGCTAGTTAAACATCCTCGTTAAATCCTACATATGAGTTGCACACGAGGGTAATTTATATTTTTTGAAAATACCCTTACTTTAACATGTTTTATTTTGTTTTTCAATTATAATTTTGTAGCATGAATAAAAGACAATCTTATAAAAGTTGAGCTTTCATTTTATTTTTACCAAAAATCCAGCAAATACACAACTTTACATACACATAACCCACAAAAGAATTCACAGATAAAATCACTAACGAGGATATTTAATGACCGTTGGTTTTTTGGACCAGCGGCGAGCAAAAATGGAAACATTGGAAAGGTTTGCAGTAATTTTTCTATAGTGGGACTAAATGTGAAATCTGTATATATCACAGGGACCAACATTGTAATTTACTTTAAAGTTTATACGCACTTACCACAGGAAACATAGAAACCGTGACCTCGGAGGAGTCGGAACCAAATGAAAGTGCTACCACCATCCCAGTGATCGCCGTACACATTGTAAATATGTTGCAAGGCATGGTCAATCTCCATTTCAAAATGGTAAGCTATTCCAAGGCATTGGATAGTATCAACTAGCTTTAACAATTGTGTATGTCTTGCCGGATCATCCAACGTTATCAGCAATTCTTTCTTCACTTCTTCTATCAAACTTCTGATTATTTGCTCTACCTCAGCTTGGACTTCTTGCTAAATTTTCGCATGATCCATCATCAATGTCATTGTAAATTGAACAGAAGCAATAATTATTATCTATATTTATATCTATATCTATACTAAAGTATCTACACTACTTATAATGGAGAAAGGACTCTCTCTCCAAAAAAATTCAGATGTACAAAAAATGATGCATGGTTTACAACACTTTAAAGCAAGCAATTTTCATAATTACAACAACCAAAGCATGTTGTACAACAAAAATTAGCACAAAACGAAATTCAGACCAAAATCCTATGAATTATAATTAAAGAGCATTAAAAACACCCCTACACCCAATATTACAACCTTTTAAACATAATGTACAACCCTCCATTAAAACCCTCCATATTTAATTCACGAATTGCAAGCTGCTATACCACTTATATCAATCACCGAGAGCTGCAAAAGATCTCAATTTTGTGACTCCGGATTTTGGTCTCCGAACTTCAACATAAACCAAAACCCCTGGAACCTTATAACAAATCCGAGTCAAAAACCCAATGCCACTTCCCATCAAACAACCCAGATCATAACCAACAAAAAACCATTGTCCTGTCAAATAACTCATTCGAACAACAAACCAACAACACCAACTAACCTATATCACATTACCAACAACAAGGCTCGAACATAAAAAAGAAGAAAAAGGGACGAATCTCAGAGCTTCTCTTCCAAATACTCACAAACTTGTTCTTTGAACAAACAAAAGAGATATTCATAACAGATCTATTAGAAGATGCACTTCTTTTGAATATCCGAAAATTAAAAGAAAGAACAAAACAAACTTTGTTTCATTCCATCTTTTATTTCGGGTCAACCACACACAAAAACAAACACAAGAAAAGGACCTACCCGAGACCTCTTATAAAGATCTTGAAGCCGTGAACAATAAAAATTTCGTTTGGTGATTTGTTTAAAGGGGGATTTATTTGCGATTGTTACGTTTAGACCAAAGGAGAGTGTCTGTGGCTTCGTGTGTTTAAGAGTAATAGTTGTATTATCTTCATTTGGTTTGCGGTAGATGCGTCTATAGTGAGAGAGATTAAAAGAGAAATTTGGTTTGTGGCAGCAGTATTGTGACTGCGTTTGTTTTGTGAGAGTGAAATTAGGGTATTACTCACTTAGGGTAAAAAATTTATATAGAGATTTTTTGGCTAACTTAAGTTAGTTGAGTTGGACTTGCTTAACTCCAAGAGTGGGCCGAAAATAATATATTAGTTTGTAGGGATGAATATTTTGTTGAAAATTTTGGTAATAGAATTTTAGGATTATTAATTTGTGAGTGAGCCAAATTTTTGGGTTTATTATTAATCACCATCAAATCCGAAGCCAACCACAATAATATAACGAGTACTGTATTGACTATATTTTTGCAACACCGCGCATACATCTTTCTATTTTATATGAAATAGCTTGATATTTCATAAAGTTATATCGATCAAAAATTCTTATCATCCGTAAAGTTATAATCACGGAAAATGTATAATCCAAAAAAATCGCTCGCCAAAAGTTTTATTTACAGGGTACCCGCCGCTGCAATGCGCGGGTACCCTGCTAGTTAATATATAAAGTATTTGGGACCTTCTATTTATAGAGGCTTAAAATTATTAAGTTACACACTTTCTTTTAATGGCATGATATCTAAACTTGCAATATTAAGTGTATCTAACTATCTTATAAAGCACAAAGGACTTTTCTAACATTAAATGTCTTAAAATTAAGCAATACAACTAACAAAGCAAAATGCACAAGTAATTAAACACAATTTTGAAACATTAAATGTTGGAAAATTTAGTGCACTTGAGGAATGAGTTCATTCCTGGTAATGGGTTTGGAGGTATGGAGTATACACTCATTTGGTCCCTGAACACCCTGACTCAATAGTGGTTATGGTGTGTTTCAGCAGGTAGTGTTGTTTCTGCTGAGCAGTTCCCACTGCTAGTGTTAGCAGTTCCCACTGCTAGTGTTAACATTACCACTGCTAGTGTTATTGTTTCCACTGATAACCACTGATACCTACTATTATGGAAAGTATTGTGTTATAATTAATGGGCCGTTAATTATACATAATTCCATGGGCTAGGGTTTGAGAAAACTCTATTATAAATAGAGGTCATAACACATCTGCATGGGAACGATCAACACAAACCCTAAACACTTGAATACNTCGATAAGGGAATAACGGTCACATTAAATAAAATATTTCACGGTTTCTCAAACCCAAACAAGTTCAAAGAAGCTCAAAAGCTAAGGAAAATCAAAAGTAGAGGTTTTGGCTCGTAAAATAGGTTTAGGAAATTTACCGGATGTTACAGCACATACCCCTAAAAGGAATCGCGTCCTCGCGATTAGGTTCAGGTTATAGGTCGGAATGATGTTGGCGGAAAAGTGATGGTACTAAAAAAAAAGTTTAAGCCTCAATTACGCAATGTTTCACAATCTTGCTAGTGGGTCTCCTTCGAATTCTCAGTCTCAATTCCAATGTAAGGTTCATGTCCAGGTGACACAAATTTTCATCTCGATACATGAAAGGTGATAAAAAAAATGACGGGGTGACTAAACTTCAAATTTCGTTTCCGAGATCGGGGTTTTCCTCCTCAGATATCTGAAGTTTACTTTGTGCAGGATGATGATGTTGCTTGGTGGGTTGACTCTGGAGCAACAATTCATGTGTGTAAAGATAGAAGCTGGTTCAAGACCTATCAGACAATGAATGATGGTTCTATTCTTCATATGGGAAACGAGTCAACTGCCCTGGTGCATGGAAAAGGATGTGTGGATTTGAAGTTTAGTTCTGAAAAGATTGTTTCTTTGTTTAATGTTTTACATGTTCCTGATATTAGAAAGAATTTGGTTTCTAGTAGTGTTTTGAATAATTGTGGTTATAAACAAGTGACTGAATCTGATAAGTATGTTTTGTCTAAACATGGTGTGGTTATTGGTTTTGGCTATTTGTGTAATCAAATGTTCAGGCTTAATATTGTTCATGATAATGTTAATTCTGCTTTTATATCAACCACTAAAATGAATGATTCAAATTTATGGCATGCTAGACTTGGCCATGTACACTTTAAAAGAATGCAAGATATGTCCAAGGACGGATTAATTCCAGCAATTGACATGGACACTAAAAAATGTAAAACTTGTATGATGAACAAAATAACTAAGAAACCTTTTCAAAGTGTAAAACGTGAAACTAAACTGTTGGAACTGATTCATAGTGATCTATGTGATTTGCATGCTACTCCTTCTTTGGGGAATAAGAAATACTTTGTAACTTTTATTGATGATGCTTCTAGGTTTTGTTATGTTTATTTGTTACATACTAAGGATGAAGCACTAGATAAATTTAAAGTATTTAAAACTGAAGTTGAATTGCAACAAGGGTCTCTAATCAAAAGATTTAGGACTGATAGGGGAGGTGAGTACATGGATACTCTGTATTTTCAGTCTGTTGGTATAATCCATGAAACGACTGCTCCCTATACACCTCAGCAAAATGGTATTTCTGAAAGGAAAAACAGGGTGCTGAAGGAGATGGTTAACTCCATGTTGTCCTATTCAGGGCTGAGTCAAGGGTTCTGGGGTGAAGCTATGTTAACAGCTTGCTATTTATTAAATAGAGTTCCCAACAAAAGGAACAAGATTACCCCTTATGAACTCTGGACTAAAAGAAAACCCAACCTGAACTTTCTCAGGGTTTGGGGTTGTGGGGCTGTTGTAAGACTCCCTGATCCAAAGCAGAAAACTTTGGGTGAAAGAGGCATTGAATGCATTTTTGTTGGATATGCTGAGCATTCCAAGGCATATAGGTTCTATGTTATTGAACCTAATGAATCTGTTTCAATTAACTCAATAATTGAATCAAGGGATGCACTCTTTGATGAGAATAGATTTTCATCAGTCCCTAGACCAAGTCAGAGGATTCCAAATGGAA
>LBNU01036244.1:54683-71414 GCA_014162995.1 Artemisia annua | reverse complement strand
GAGTTTAGTTAAAAACGAGCATGTATTCTCCCCCAAAGTAGTTTAAAACAAAAAGGTAGGGGTCATGAACTCACCTTAGCAAAGAGCCGTCTGATAGTAAAAAGTCAAGTAGTGATAGTGTGCGGCACCGACACGCGACCTAGATTAGTACGGCAAGTTTAGTTCATAGTTTCAGTTTGAGACTCGATGAAGTTTAAATAAGTTAAAAGTTATCATGTGGTTGTGTTTATTGTTGCTTGTGTGGTAGAGTTTACGTTTAAATCATTTCAAAGAGTTTGTAAGTATTGGCTCTTGGACAAATGTACAATTATAAATAAGAGTATATAAGAGTATTTGTGACGAGTAAGTTTCCGGTTCGGGCGTAACCGAAAGACTTAGTACGGAAATTCACAAGTAAAGTGTTTGTGAAAAATAAACGTTAGTAAAATAATAAATACTTTACGGTAAGTATTTTATATTAGTAACGGGTACGAGATACGATGTATATATAAATGTATTTATATATATTTAGTGAATGGATGATAAGATAGAAAATATTTGTATTAATTTTTGTTATAAATATTTTCTTATCATTTTTAATTTTTGTCATTTTAGTATATATAATAAATATATTAATTTGAAAAAAAATAGAAAATATGTTAAAATAATACCAAAAATGTATTAGTTTATTGTTGCATCAGTTTAGTATTTAACACATTTTGGGCTTTGTTAGATGAGCATAAATCCAATAAATATATATATATATATATATATATATATATATATTTATTGGATTTATGCTCATCTAACAAAGCCCAAAATGTGTTAAATACTAAACTGATGCAACAATAAACTAATACATTTTTGGTATTATTTTAACATATTTTCTATTTTTTTTCAAATTAATATATTTAATATATATACTAAAATGACAAAAATTAAAAATGATAAGAAAATATTTATAACAAAAATTAACACAAATATTTTCTATCTTATCATCCATTCACTAAATATATATAAATACATTTATATATACATCGTATCTCGTACCTGTTACTAATATAAAGTACTTACCGTAAAGTATTTATTATTTTACTAACGTTTATTTTTCACAAACACTTTACTTGTGAATTTCCGTACTAAGTCTTTCGGTTACGCCCGAACCGGAAACTTACTCGTCACAAATACTCTTATATACTCTTATTTATAATTGTACATTTGTCCAAGAGCCAATACTTACAAACTCTTTGAAATGATTTAAACGTAAACTCTACCACACAAGCAACAATAAACACAACCACCTGATAAGTTTTAAACTTATTTAAACTTCATCGAGTCTCAAACTGAAACTATGAACTAAACTTGCCGTACTAATCTAGGTCGCGTGTCGGTGCCGCACACTATCACTAGTTGACTTTTTACTATCAGACGGCTATTTG
This sequence comes from Artemisia annua, assembly GCA_014162995.1. Classification (NCBI taxonomy): domain Eukaryota; kingdom Viridiplantae; phylum Streptophyta; class Magnoliopsida; order Asterales; family Asteraceae; genus Artemisia; species Artemisia annua. The sequence goes on along the minus strand of LBNU01036244.1, from coordinate 69,996 downwards.
CTAAGGTGAGTTCATGACCCCTACCTTTTTGTTTTAAACTACTTTGGGGGAGAATACATGCTCGTTTTTAACTAAACTCGANATATATATATATATATATATATATATATATATATGTGTGTGTGTGTGTGTGTGTGTGTGTGTGTATAAAACTCCAAGGCAACCCTACCTGGAGTCGAACCTTGAACCTCTGTGTGAAACAAGGGATAAAACCAACGAGCCACATGCATCATTAGCCTTCAAAATAAGCACTCGTGTTTTGCAAAAGTAGGCCAAATGAGCACAAATAAGTCATACGACTTATTTTTGTTTCGACCAAAAAAAATCTAAACGGGACCAAAATAACTTAACCATTTAAGTGTAGGTTTTCAAAAATCTTTTCACATCGCGATAAGCACTTTTACATGGTTTTGCTTATTAATAAGTAAAAGGTCATGGGTTGTGCCTTATGGTTCGTTATATGTTCGAAATGGGTTGGTCTATGCAACCCGATAAGGATAATAAGCTATAAGCTTTGAAAATAAGTTACACAACTCGAAAATTTAAGTTATACGAGCCACAACATATATGGTAAGTCAGGTATGCACTTGTCGCGAGAGCCAAGACTTAAGTTTCTACATTTATTTTATGTTTTCTTTCATCGTTTAGTATTCAATATCTCAACAAACTAGACATGAAGATAAGTGTGTTGATAGTGTAAGCAAAATGAAAGTACCACACAAGCTTTAGAAGAACACAACATAGTTATATCACACTAGCATGTAGTCGTATATATATGAATATGTATGTGTACGCATATGCAAAAGGAGGAAAACAAGTGTGAGGTTTATGAGCATCACGTAGCATATATACGTGCATGAAAGAAAAGAAATGAAGTGGTAAATGAGTTTAAGGCATAACAATGCTCACAGTGAGTAAAGAGGAGAGTGTGTGTCGAATGAAATGAACCCAAGACAATTTCTTGAACCCGTAAATGCCACCCAAAGTCTTCTCCTTCTCCCTTTGTTGCTTGGCAGAAATGAAAAGTGTATGTGTGAGTGTATTGTGAGTTTGAGAGTTGTATTGTTTTGTGGTGAAGTCGAATGGCTTATATAGCCAGGTCAAGCATGGTCTTGTAAATATTTTACTCACACAGTACCAAGCTTTTCAAGGAAAGAGGATGGGCACTTGTTTGGTTCTAGCGTGCAAAGGAGCTCAGCCGAAAATAAGGAGGCATGTAGGATTGGTCATGTCAAATGTCATAGTTACAAAACAAAGTCACGAGACTTTCGGCAGTATATGAGAAGCACAAGGAGAGAGTTTTTTACCAAAGTTTTCTAATGTGTAAAGTGGTGTGTCCTTTTTGGGTTAAACTACAAATATAGGTTGAGTAGTCATTTTCTTTTGCATTTTCAAGATATACATGTGATTTTGATTGGAAAATGAAATATATGTATATATATACATGTGTTAGCTCATGTGCTCGATCAGATTATCAAGAGAAAAATGGGGAAGAATTTGACCAAGTTTTCTAAAGGGAGACACAATGGTGTGTTTATTTTGAGCTAAAACCAACTTTAGTGTATATTGTCTTTTTCATTTGATAGAATTTATAAGCTCATGTGATTTGTTTGCGCTAAAGTGGGCGGTAATGTGAAAACATGGAGGGAGGAATATTATTTAAATTTTATTTTGTGTTTTTCGTGCTCCGTTTGAGTTTAAATGTAGTCGTGGTATCTTGGTTTGGCAAAAATGTGAATAACAAAAATTATTGACTCCGAAAAATGATTATTGATTTTAAGCCATTACTAATGCGGTGTCGGTACGCGTGCGGTGTCGTTTTTTAGAAAAACGAGATATCCTCTCGTTTTAAATTTTTAATCATCAGTAACCGTCAGAAAATTTATATTTCACATTTTCTGATAAAAATAAATTGTCTGCAAATGTTAATGTGTGTCACTGTACGTGAGGTACCTTCCCGTGATTTAGTCAAGTGAGCTCGTATATGCGCAGCTAATTAGATAAGTAATGAAAAACTATTATAAAAATAATGTTTGGAAAATTACGGGTGGTTACACCGGTCATATGATTACTACAACCGCTGTCAAGAAACCATGTGTCACTTTTTTAAACGTTAGCTGAGTGACAAAAGAAAACATTTCCATCTTCTTGTTTTTCTTCTAAAAAATTTGCTTGTTGTTGGTTTTTCTTTCGACAAAATTTTTCTAGATGACCAAATTGATCACAGTGAGTACATTTATACTTTTCTTTGTACCAACAATCATTTGCCTCGTGATTGTATTTCTTGCAAATGGAACACTTGTGAGAGTTTCCATCGCCAAATGATCTTTTGTCGAAGTTTCCTTGACCTCTAAAACTTCCGTAGCTTTGTCCGCGTCCACGACCTCTAAAACTTCTGCCTCCTCGACCACCTCGGGATGAACTCCCTCTTCTAGAATTTTGTGGTGGTTTCTTGTCTCCTTGCAAACTGGATTGGAATGCACTTTCGATCGCCTTGCCGGAGTGACGAGTCATACGCTGCTCATATGACTTTAGAGAACTTAGCAATTCTTGAATACCCAAAGTTTTGAGATCTTTGGTGTTTTCAATAACTGCTATAATTGGATCAAATTTTTCAGGAATACTTATGAGAATTTTCTCAACATACGTTGGTCTTCAATTTCATCACCATAAGTTTTCATCTGATTAATCAAATCGGTTAATCTAGATGAATAGTCATTTAGTGACTCATTTTCTTTCATCTTCGTATTCTCGTAATCTCGTCTGAGAGTTTGTAGTTTTATAGCTCTCACTTTCACGTCTCCTTGAAATTCTTGCTTGAGCACCTCCCAAGCTTCTTTTGCCTTTTTTAGACGCATGATTTTTGGGAAGATTGACGGTATGACTCCCCGCTGAATCATACTTAGAACGGCTGCATTTCGGCTTCTCTTTTGCTTCAAATCTTTCATTTGATCATCGGTTAATTTTTCCGTATCAACAGGTTCTTCAAATGTGTTTTTGACATCGTCAAACACATCTAAAGAATCAAATAATGTCTCCATTTTGACACACCAATAATCATAATTTTCACCATCAAAAATTGGGACGACAACATGACTTAAATCAAAACCTTGTCGTCTTGCCATGACGCTCTATAAAAAAATGGTAAGAACTCGTTTAACCCAAATGGATTCGAACAAGCTCTGGTACCAATTTATGTTGGATATATGAGATGTTACTCTCACAAAAATATTGCTCAAAATTATTACAACAAAAATACTAAATAACTCTTGGTTATTTGAAGAACAATGCACTCAAAAATTCTTTATTTTAAAACTTGAAATACTTTATTTTTTTGTAGGGGCCGGTACATTTGTTCACTACAATTCAACTAGCTTATATAGGTAACATGTAGTGTACTGTTACAATATGAAAACAAGAATACAAACTTTGTCCAAGATATGCCGTATAACATTTTCACATGCTATACTTGACTTACTATGTAGAAGCAAAAGTTGAATTCTCTGCACCATACAAATCATGTCTAAAAAACTAGCCCAACTATCCTTTTCTCAACTCAATAGTAAGGCTTGTCTCTTTTCCTTTTGGTTTTCAAAAAAAAAAAAAACGTTTTTCTTTTTCTTTTTCTTTTTTTTTCATTCTTCATTGGTTGGTAAAACACATTAATTTACAATCCTGAATAGCCTATTCCTTTGAATAATCAAATCCCAAATCGTTATTACACTATGATCAACCCAAATGAGATGAATAAACTCACTGTTGAGATTCTGAAACAGATGATCATCATTAACATATGGCGCTGTTTCAAAAGACTACATATTTACTTCCTCATCGTGTAACCCAAAAGTCCATCACTTAAACACCTATTTACAATCACCAAATTATAAAGTAGCAAACAACCAAACACCCCTCCTAGTAAACATTACTGTATCTTAAAAAAAAATAAAAAAATAAAAAAAAAAAAAAAAAAAAATAGGTTACCTGATGATGAAATGAAAAAGAACGTTTGTTTATAAAGAGAGAAGAATTGAAAGGATAGATGTGGTGGATGTATTTTTGAATAAGAAATTGTAGCCTACCTTGTACTCAAGTCAAAAATTGGACAAAGGATATGGACGACAATATTTCAAATAACAATGGGAAATAGACAGACACATTGAAGGAACAGGAAAATAATGAAGAGGACCAGTGATGGGAGGTGGTCAATGAGATGCTTAAACAGATGGCTAACGGAAAAATTCATTGTCTTGAGCCAATAAATACTCACTGAATTAAGAAGGCATGCAAGGGTAAGCCTGATGTTCTTTTTATCAAACAGTCTAGGACATCGCAGATTCAAGATAGCCCACAATGGCAACATTAGGGACGTAATGAATAAGCTGAATAAAAAAAAGAAAGTTAGGAATTGATTACTCGCGAAGGAAAGAAATTCAGTCCTGTGCAATTCTAGAGACACACGTTAAGCCTCATAAACTACCAAAGGCCTGTCGGATAGAGGACTTTGGGGACTGGAATTTGGTTACGTCTAATGTTTAGTCATAGCTCAAAATAGTGCAGAATCTAGTAACGGAATATGGGAATCATGGTGGACTTGGTTGGTTCTTCACTCATCCCAAACAACCATGTTTTGATCATCAGAAATTAATTCCTAACAAACATTAAAAAATTCAATAGTTTGTTTTATGCTGCAAAATACAGGTAAAAGAGAGGAAAGAATTATGGAGGGATCTTAGTAGAGCTCAAAGAATGGCTAAATTCACTTGGGTTAAATCACCCTCTAAAGTTCATTACTAAATTCCCTATGACTAGTTGACTTTTCTACATGAGTATTTCCGTCTTTTCAATGAGTACTTACACAGTTGGTCCCCGAGGGTGGCATTTTTTTTTGGAAGACTTCTCTTACATAATACCATAACACATTTCCCCATTTGATTATACCAGACATTTGAACGACACATTTCCCCAAAACCCAATTAAAACCAAACCTTCCCCACCCTAAATTCATTTTCTTTGTATTACTGTTACACTTTAATGACACACCCGTAGTAAAATTTTAACTATATGCCATAGATTCCTAATTGGTAACTGCATCCGTACTGTAGGTTAGTTGTATTTACATTAGCAAACGATTGGCTTTTGTTTAATTATTGCATTCATGGATTTAGCTCTTTTCTGATTATCATGATTGTTTGTAGGTACAAAAAGGATACTGATATTCTACTTTGGTTTTATGTTTTACCTTAGATTATCAATTATTTAGTTCTATTCCTATATCTGCATTCATTGTTGCTAGTGCCAATAATACATAGTAACTTGATGTTCTTTTTGGTTTTTCTGACGAATAAACTCACCTTTTGGCCTTGTAGCCTTGGTGGTTTTCCCATGCTTTCTGCAAGTTTATGTAGGGGATATATAGAATAAACGAACACAACCGGATACTGTATGAATCTCTGAAAGGCGTGTAAACACTTTCAGATCGAATCAATTCGGTGGTTCTCCCAAATTATTCAATCGGATACAATTCAGAGATTGAGAACGTTTTGTATGGTTGTTGTTTGAGATTTTTTATGAACCAGAAAGAAAAAACGACCAATGGAGAAAAACATATATACATATGAAAAACGGGATTAGGGCCATCATAACCGCCTTTTTGGCAGTTTTCCAAGGTTTCAAAGTTGTCAAATTTAGTCCCTCAATTTCGACCCCAACAGGGGGTGCCGCCCCTTGGACCCTGCCGCCCCTGAACCCCGCTCCCAGGGGCGCTGCCCCCGGACCCCCGTCCCTTAGGGGCTTTGCCCCTAAGATCATAATAAATTCAAATAGGTGTGCACTCCGCACGTCCAAGCCTAAATGATGTCTTATTATGACGAAATTGGTCAAACAAGTTAATCCAATTACACTAAAATATCCAACAGTTTATATCCTGTTTTGAGTTCTTTGTAGCAATTTAAACTGCTTATTAACATTTACTACATGCTGCATCCCTTGTAGATTGTCATGGCTTTTCACCATGTTAAGAAGACATAAAAGAGTGATAGATCTTAATTAGTGATGTAGAACACAGTAGGCAGACTTGTAAATCAAGTTGGTTTCAAGATGCACAGATATATCGTTCACCTCTTTATGGATATGCTCCTTGCACTATATCTGTGATTTTGTTTCATGCATCTAAATAAATGATTTATTTTCGTTATGCAGCACCTATGTTGGCTTCAGGCATGTGCACCGATGTGTTTCAGTTTGACGTATCAGCAGCTGCAGCTTCAGGAGCCATAGTCCCTGCCACCTCAGTGGGAAACATCACGGCTGGAAACGGCCACAATTCAAGCTACATCACCACTGTGAAGAACAGAAGGGTCCTCTATGGTCTTCCAACTCCCCTTTCCGGTTCCAACACCAACATCACCAAAGAACAAGTATGAGGTCATGACTCAACAAAGACCACCACAAAAAACAATTCAGTTTCATCTATGGTGGTTCCCGTCCTGTTTGACCCTAGGGAGGCCGGGGACACTGCTGGTGTGGAAGGGATGATGGGTGGAAAATCGTTCTCAAGGATATTTGTGGTGGTTTTACTAGACAGCGTCAAGTACGTGACCTACTCTTGTATGCTTCCCCTGAAGGGAGCTAGTCATCTAGTAACAGCATAAAAAGTATGGAAGTTTTGTAGATAGAGTAGGTCGTTGGTTATATGGGAATGAACCTGTCTACTTATGAATCAAATGGTGTCCTTTGTGGTCTAGATATAGTATGACTTGTGAAACTCATGCCCAAGGCATCTAATTTACAAAATATATGTAATAAAGTTTCAGTTTGTTCATATTTCTTGTCTTACCTGTTTATTTCGTGCAAAGATCTTATGTTGCTTTTTGCTGCAAGCTCACATTCCACATCGGGTTGGCAAGGGATCCAAACGGGTTGGACTTAAACCTTTTGGGTGTTTTAAGTAGGTTTATTAACCTTTTTCACTGTCCAATTCCACCACAGCAATCTGTTTTCCTTTCCAAGTCCAACACTGAAATCTTTTTGCCTCACTCAAATCTATTTTTCCTCACAATTTCAGTACTCAAATCTTCTGTATTGGGTACGTATATCTTTTTACATGCTCTTTTGTAAGAATAATTCTCTTCCAAGAAAAATTATGTGTTGTCTTTCAATGTTGTACATGTAAAAAGTCAATTATCAGCTTTTCGTTATATAAGCTGGTATTTTGCCCTGCATATTGCCAAACATATAATTAAGTATTCCTTAATGAAGACATTAGCTTGAACCCAATGGATATCCAATTATCCATTTCATAGAACAGATATGGATGAATAATACGGAGTTAAAGACTTTGAGTATTGACATGGACGGATCAAAAACAAATTGAAAATGTTCTGCCAGTTCGATCTTTTGTCATCCCTTTTTAGATTCATCTTAGCTAAAACTTATAAATTTAGCATTAGACAAGTCGCGTGTAAAATTGTTGTACTCTTTGCATACATGTTAATTGAAAAATATTCTTTGGTGACTGTCTTTACTATTATTTTGTACTTCTTAAATTATGCTGGTTGTCTATCAACCATCGGATATGGAGTATGGACACTTGTGTGCATTCTGTAATTAAATGTTCACGTGTGATATATTACTGGCAAATCCTCCATGAGATAATGAACACAAAATTGGTGCTTGTTTTCCTTGGTCATGGTCATTGTTGTAACAAGAAAACGGAGTGATAGTTGGGTTGGTCACAAAAGCTTCGATTCATAACAATAAAAGTGAGCCTGAACTCCTGAACTCTGTCTGACTTAATACGTCAAACCACATGCTTCAGAGAAACCATTTAAGTAAAAGCACAACCAAAGTGTCTTGCTTTGAACTCCTTGCATTTTCTCATGAAAAAGCAAATACATGTTCCTTGCCAACAATGAGTCTCTATCCCACATTCAATTGTTCAAAAGATGAAGTTAATGACAGCTGTTTCATAAAACAGTCATACAATTTTATACATATGAAGCAGCATTTATGAGTCCCATTATTAATCCAAGTAAAGATGTGCATACATTTCGAATATAGGTTGGCACGTACATAAAGAAAATCATATACCTTGATAAACAAAATTGTAATTCTTTGTTGAACATTCTTTTCTTCCTTGTGTAGTTTAATTTATCTCTTGCTCTTTATTTTGTCTTTCGAATTATCAAGGCAAGCATATAACAAGTCTTTTACTTTAGCATACAGTAACTTACTTTATTCTTTAATACTCATATTCTGCTACCAAAAAAGTAAATTATCTTATGTTTATGATTGGAGAGATAATTTCTTACACCCTCAACAATAATTCTAGTTAAATATGACGATCACAATTTGTATATAACTTGAGTTTAATTTTCATTTTTCAAAGATTAAAAGAGTTGAGTTATTTAAAAAACCAAACATTCCTCACATACCAAGGGACTCATCCCCACCATCCATCTAAAAAGAAATCAATGGTTGAGATTAAAAGCATTTAATATTTCACCCATTTTTTTATAATTTAATTATCTCTTAAACCGTTAATCGTTAAGCGAAAAAAAATACACCATCGCGACGAGCATTTAATTATCTTTCTATAGACGGGCAATTTGATATACTTTCGAACAAAAAAAAATTTTCGTTTTTTTCACTTTTTTTTTTCGTGGCCGATAAAATCATATATGATATATCATATATGATTTTCTCGGCCACGAAAAAAAACGTGAAAAAAACGAAAAAAAAAATTTTGTCGAAAATATATCAAAGTGCCTATCTATAGAAAGATAATTAAATGCTCGTCGTAATGGTATATTTTTTTTCGCTTAACGATTAACGATTTGAAAGATATTAATATTTGAAAAAAAAAGATGAAAGTGGGTTTTTTAAATTGTTGGGATTAATCTCATCCATTAGATCAAATAAAGATGGAGGGAAGATGGATAGTGGAGATTAGTCCCTTTGTATGTAAAAAAGGTTTGGTCCTCAAATGATCTTATATCCATAAGCTAGTTTTTTTTTTTTATTTTTTTTTTATTTTTTTTTATTTTTATTATTATTATTATTTTTTTTTTTTTTTTTTCACTTTAATATTAAATGATTCAAGCAATAAATGAGTGTTTATTGGTACAAAATTACTACAAACAAGTTGATATATTTTAGAATCACTGCATTTATACATTAAAATTTGTTTCAACTACCCAAGAAATGGGAAAAATCACTTCCATGGTATGAACTCTTGTTCGTACGATAAGCTTGTCATTTTCTGCAATGGGTAGGACCCTTAGATTCTACAATAGTGACTTGAGCGTTATGTGGAAACATGCATAGATGGTGAAACAACAAATTTGCCATTACATCTGATGTGTTTGCATGTCCAGGTGCAATGATTTCAGAAACACGGATGCGATGAACTCGTAAAACTGATATTTGAGATGAGCACATATAACTCGCCTTGAAAAAAATTGTCACAATGAGAATCACTTAAGTTTAAAGGAAATAATACAACAAAAAATGTAGTTGTAAAAAATAGGGTAAAGTCCATAAATTAGCAACGTACTTTCCCTACTTTACAGAGTTAGGTAACAAACTTTTTTTATTACCAATTTAGATATTAAAACTCGCTAATTTTTTACGATATAGTAAATATGATAACCTGCTACCGGCTCATCAGGTAAAATCAGTTGCCACATAATATATATTTAAATTTTATTCCTACTTTGACATTTACATGTAACAATATTGTACACATCACCCATATTAAACATCTATCCAAACACACCTGCTAAAACTGTCTATCTCTTCAATATCCCTTCACCAACACCCCACCATACTTTCTTTACACACCCATCTCATATACTTCTACTCTACCACCACCCACATCAGCAGCCGACCACCACCCATGATATGACCACGAACCAATCGCCGCCATCCCACCACGAGGCGAACGCCACCGTCCCACCACTACCCATGAGCGAACCGCCATAGCCGAACCATTAGCCTGGTTTCTGTGGGGTTTTTACATTTTTTTTGTTAGATCTATATATATTTCAAGTTATGAAGGTTTAATTTTATAGATAGATGCATGGTTTCTTTATTCAAGTTTGGAGTAAATTTTGTTATAACGTTTGTGAGTTATTTGTTACAAATTTATTGTGTATTTGTAGGTTTATTGGTAATTTGTAAATTACATGTAAAATTTTCAATTGTGAGATAAATTAATTATAATGATATGGGTTTCAGTTGGTGATAATTGTGGTTGGTTTGATTGTGGTGCTGTCGAAACCGGAGCAAAATTTCAATTGTGACTGTTGTTGGTTTGTTATCGTGATTTTGGAAATATGTGTTCTTAAGGTTATCATAATGGCTTATTTGCTATTTGCATTTCGGGAACAATATATTAGTTGTAATCAACTTAAACGAGAATGATATTTTGCCAGAAAATGGTGATTGCCGGAAAAGATGCCAGATGGTGGTTGCCGGAAAAATGAAATAAATGGACTGGAAAAAAATGAGGTGGAAAATGTTTAAGATTTAAAAAAAAAAATTATTTATCTACATGGAAAATTAGCACGTCATATTTACCATATCGTAAAAAATTAGCCGGTTTTAATGCCTAAATTGGTAATAAAAAAAGTTCGTTACATAACTATGTAAAGTAGGAAAAATACGTTGCTAATTTATGGACTTTACCCTAAAAAATATTAAAGTAATTATCATTCGGATCGGCATATGGAGTATCGTCTTCAGCCATTTTAGGAGGTAGCAGTTTAGTAACCGTTTTGCACTTGCAACCAAACACCAACATCAATAATTTAAGAACTCGAAAACCAAAGAATATAACTGAATTTACAGACCTAAAGACAACATATATCATAATGCCTTCTGATAGCATATAAAGAATAGTCCTTTCACATCCCATTCAGGTGGAAACAATATACACCGGGACTCTATCTATCAACTTCGTCTCATAAGTTAATCAGCCCCATTAATCTACACAATGCAAAATCTCATGAAGAGTTTCATGAGATTTTAGTCTCACGAAGTTGAATTTAACTGTAGGTGCAAGATATTATTGACATACCTGTAGAGTAAACATGTAAGCTGTTTCCCAATGCCTTTATCATATTTTAGACCTTCTGTTGCTAGTCCAACCATTGCTACAACTGTCAACCTGAGATTAAAGTTTAGTAGCTAAGCTGCTTAGGTTATATACCTAGTTAGCTAATACATACTTGCTAAGAACTACCACACCAACGGTTGGTTAATTGTCATAAACTACAAAGTTGAGGGAAAGAGGTGAGAATATTGACCCATTTGCATGCAGATGGGTTTTGATTAGTTAAGTTTTAGGAGTATTTCTAATGGACCCATCTGCAAATTGCAAGTGAGTTACCTGAATCTGATTTTTGCCACCAATACTCGGACCATACACATTTTCAAAGTCGAGTAGAAAACATGAGCTCACTCTCCTTCAGTTCCAGTCTCCATTCCATAGTCGAAAAAGAAATTATCAAAGTTATAGTTCATTGCAAACGTGTTGGGTATCTGAGCCAGGTGATAAAGCAGCCTCCCTACGTTTCTAACTCCAACTGTTATCGGTAATTCAAATGGAGACATATAGTAAGTGTGAAGATTATTTAGCACACAAATCTTAATGCCTCTCACTTTTACCTACATTTAGCTTGCGCCTATACTTTAGTTGGAAACAACCAGTCTTTTTATATATCTTAGCTCCTCCAAAGATACTCTACAAATTAGCATCCGGCCATTGTGTTATCTGCAAACTGCAAGTGAGTTGGCTAAAATTTGATTTTCAGCACTAACACTTATCACTAAACAAACCAATATCCATCCATTAATGCATTGAATACATTCAGACACTCCTTGCAATCAAATAGTGGCCGGACAGCTCCTCAAGCCCTCAACCTGTTACACATGCGATCTTGCTTTGTCAGAGACCCAACTATACTGGCAGCATTACAGACCCGTCACAGGTTCTCAACCAACAGACCTAACTATCCTAAACACGTCTATACAATTGGTTTTGGAGAAGGATCATATAACAACGCACATCCGCTATCAATTACAAACTTACACTGTAAACACTTTACGATAAACACCTTTGTGAACCTAGTTAGCTAATACATACTTGCTAAGAAGTAAATTACAAAGTTGAGGGAAAGAGGTGAGAATATAGACCCATTTGCATCCAGATGGGTTTTTTAGTTAAGTTTTTTTTTAATGGACCCATCTGCAAATTGCAAGTGATACACCTGAATCTGAATTTTGCCACCAATACTCAGACCAATCTCCAACCCTTTATGCATTGATACTTTCAAATACTCCACTTACAATATTAAATAGTAGCCGGGACATCGAGTCTCTCTGCCTCAACCCCTAAATATATAGAGGCCCGGTTTACTAATTTTCTAATACTGATCATTACATACCTGTTACAGGTTCTGATCTAACAGACCAATGTTGAGCCAAATCTCATTTCAAACAATAATAGCTAATAGCTTCCAGATGGCAGATAAGCACACCTGATTGGATCATACACCTTTTCAAAGTCGAGTTGAAAACATGAGCTCACTCTCCTTCAGTTCCAGTTTCCATTCCTAAGTCGAATTTTATCTAAGTAGCAGGAGAGCTCCTCATTCACACATTATCACAAACACTTGGTGTGCCTCATGTAATCAAAGGCAATATTCACATCATACTAAAGTCCATTAAACAAATACAAAATGTCGCGTTTTTTTAATTATCTTTTTGGCTTTGGCCTTTCTTCACATGCATCTAACTAGTTATCCCAAATTGGGCAACAGTCAAACTTACACAGCCTATTTTGTCTTATATAACAAAGATATTAAATTAAAGTAAAACCCACAGGCCGGGAGGGACAAGTGTCTTATTAATCATTTACTGATATACACATACACATAATAAACCTTATTTTATTTTATCGCAACAGTAGTGATGAATTGCAAACTTGCACTGTAAACACTTTAAGATAGGCCACTTTCTTAACACCATACAACACAACGTGCAGCTACCATCACTTTCAGTCCCTCGGAAAAGTGAAAGAGGGTGTGGGTGACCTTTAAACGTAAAAATACGAGACGTTACATTCTCAAATTGGTCAACACCTGTGTCAAGATAGAAAGGCCAGTATATAGCAAAGCCTTTAACTTTAGCCTCAATCAATTTACTTTATTCTATAACACTCATATTTCTCATAAAGAGAAAAAACATTACAACAAATTAATATTTTCATGCGTGTACTTTTTCTATACGATTAAGTATATAACCTTGTGTTAACAATTGGAGAGCTCAATTTCTTACACCATGAACATTGTTTTGCAGTTATACTAAATATGGAAATCACAACCTCTATATAACATGTGTTAAACTCCCATTTTTCATGCATTAAAACTCATAAGCTTGTTTTGCTAAATTTTCGTTTCTTTTATCAAATGATTCGAGCTTACGTATATATTATTATGAATAAATGAGTTTGTTGATTTGGCTAAAACTGTTATTATTTGTTTTAACTAACTGTTGGAAAATTTAGTGCACTTGAGGGATGAGTTCACACCTGGTAATGGGTTTGGAGGTACGGAGTGTACACCCATTTGGTCCATGAACACCCTGACTCAATTGTGGTTATACTAGTAAGACTCTGCTGCTAGACTCTACTTTCTAAGACTCCTGCTGCGTAGACTTCTTACTGGTCTGCTAGCTGAGACTCTCTGCTGACTCTGCTGCTGACTCTGCTGCGGTGATTCGAAGTACTTGCTGATGCTCCAAAGTGCTGCTCGTTTTAAACCACTGAACATACTATTATGGAAAGAATTATGTCTATACATTAATGGGCCCGATTAATTATTCATTATTCCCATGCGGCTATGGGTTGAGTAAGATTATTATGAAATAGAGATCAGTAACAACATCTTGCATGAGGACGATTACGACAAAACCCCTCAAACACTTGAATACGCCTTATGTTCTGATTTTGCTAAAACAAGAACATCACTCTGTCTTATCCCATAGGATATTCGTGTAACCCAAGCATAGGTCGAATAGTTCTATTGGAAAGTGATATCACGATTTCAAGGAATATCCGTACCTCATTGATTTATCTTAACCCTAAATCTGGAACACGAAACACAACCTACATAACCAAAATGAAACTATATAGTGATAATCAGAACTGGCTGCTGTCATGGATAACATATGGCGCTCAATTCTCCAAGTTGGAAGAAGTTTGAAGCGTGTTTTGATTTCAGAAGATGGCAATAAGAAGATGCAATCTCTTGTCGACAAGCAATGCAATGTGGTGTCTGTCTCACTTACTGATATTCCTGAAAGTCATGGGAAATGCTACCATGGGAACAGTAGAGAGCCAAGAAGCAAGTGGGAGAATGATGACTATGTTTGCAGAGGTTTTAATCTCTCAATGGTATTTCTTGATTCACTCTTTGATATTATCAAAATGGTTAATCTTTCCTAAAGAACTATAGGGATTCCTTGGAAGCCCAAGTATAATGGTGAGGATGCATCAAGTAAGAAGGTTCTTGTAAAGTAATTTTTAACAATTACAAAAGGGGTTGATTCCTAGCCTTCCATGGAACAGATACAATGACTTCCTAGTATACTTGGTCCGATTCACACACACAAGATGAACTGGATAGGTATATTTATAGTCTCGTTGTCATCATCTGAAATACTCCTTCTTGAAAGATTTCAAGCATATCAGCCTTAAGCATAGAAGGGGATTAACGTCTTGTTGAGCTGTGGCAGTCACTTGGCGAATTGAGGAATCACTCCAAAGCACAAGACCATTGACAAGCCAAAAAGAGATAGCATGTCCTTACTTCCATAAGCTTGTCAGTATGTGGAGGCATAAACAACTCCCTCCAGGAACCAAGTACAACACAAGGGCAATCGTAGAGCATCATGATACACACCAAAGATGATCTAACAGAAACCCAAAGTCAACCTTGTTGGAAGTGGCCGCGAAAACTGGACACTTCAGGCAAAAGATGAAGGTGGGTAAAGTTTTGGAAACAAATCCAATGAATCAGGCAACAAGTGGAGGGGAACATGTTACACCCAATTCCTCTGAACAGGTCAGATATGTTTAATAAGCTCTTTGAGATTTATTAATGTTTAACATTATATAGCTGCAAAATTTTATACTTTTGTGCCAGGATGATGAAAAAAAAAAAAATGTTTTTTTTGGCCGGAAAATTTGGGTAAAATTTAATTTTTAGGGGAGACTAAACGGTCAATTTTTACGCGAAATTCAAAATTTGGT
>LBNU01036244.1:11502-54096 GCA_014162995.1 Artemisia annua | reverse complement strand
GCCTAAAGGGCAACTTGCGTTTTAAGGTAGCTGCTACGAGGGGATGGGTTTAAGTTTCCACACTTAATGTCCTGAATGCAAAGATTTTAGAAATACCGCCCAACTTCCGGCCTTCTTAAACGGAAAGAAAGTTTGGACCTTCAGTTTTCAATGTTGGAAAAGCTGGAAACCAAATTTTTGGGACTTGAAAGCACATGTTTTGTATTTATTTACATTCCAGGGTTGTTGCTTGTTTTTTACTTGCTGGAAAGGAGGAGAAGGCTTCAACTTCTGGGCGTGGAGAAATGCTTAATTTCTTGTTCGAAGTGGCTGAAGGCAGGAGCAATAATTAAGAAGAATGATACCCGACCTTTATCTGAATGTTGAAGTTTTGCCGCTTTTCAAAAAAGCTTCGGACTTTTAGCGCTGTTGTACACAACATTTTATGGAAACGTTGATATGGAAGACATGGCTTGTAATTGTCGGGAGTATTAAGTTGTTGATAACTTGTTGTGTATTTTTTATTTTTTCTTTTCAAGGTAATTAAATGGGTTTGAAGGTTCAATTTCTTAGAAAAAAACAACCCTGAATTCTCGATGTTTGAGAAAACGATATGCCTTGTACTTAACTGTGGAAATTTCGAATTTCCTCAGGATATTTCTTTAGCCACTTGGTTTTGTTTTTATGTTTGCATTCTTTTCATTGCAAGAAGGAATGAACTTAAAATTTGCGGGAGCGATTGTTGAACAATTTTGTGAGTGCACTTGAGCGGATTTAGAGTTTCAACACCTGGTAAGATGGTTTGGAGGTATGGAGTGCTACACCCATTTGCCGTCCCATGAACACCCTGACTTCAATTTTGATGGTTATACTAGTAGTAGACTCTGCTGCTAGACTCTACTTCTAGACTCTGCTGCTAGACTCTACTGCTCTGCTGCTAGACTCTACTGCTGACTCTGCTGCTGACTCTGCTGCTGATTCAAAGTACTGCTGATTCAAAGTGCTGCTCGTTTTAACCACTGAATCCTACTATTATGGAAAGTATTATGTTATAATTAATGGGCCGTTAATTATTCATAATTCCATGGGCTAGGTTTGAGTAAACTCTATTATAAATAGAGATCATAACACATCTGCATGAGGACGATTAACACAAAACCCTAAACACTTGAATACGCTTCTGTTCTTGATTTGTGCCTAAAACAAGAACATCACTTGGTCTTATCCCAGAGAGATATTCGTGTAACCCAGGCATAGGGTCGAATAGTTTCTATTGGAAAGTGATACCACGATTTCAAGTGAATATCCGGTACCTCATTGATTATCTTAACCCTAATCTGGAACACAGAAACACACCTACATAACCAACACTAACTACCCAAGAAATGGGAAAATTCACTTCCATGGTATGAACTCTAGTTAGGCACATTAAGCTTGCTAATAGTTGGGATCCTTAGATTCAACAATAGTGATTTATGTGATATGTGGAAACTCCTCCTCATCGTCGTATACTACTTCATCGCATGGATATTCTAAATTTAGATCTATAAGTGTCAATGGATGTTCATGTTGTAGCACTTCCATTTCAAATTTTTGATTTTAAATTGAGGATTTTTTATTTTTTATTTTTTATTTTTTGAACAATAGCAACAGAAAATATGATAACCTGAAATCGAGATGTAAATACATTATATAAGGATTTTTTTAATGATATATTCTTTCCTTTTCTCTAAGAATCTATAGAGTAAAAGATACGCATGTATTTCGAATATAGATCGGTCGATTAGCATGTTCATTAAGAAAAAGATATACCTTGATAAAGAAAAATGTAATTCTTCTTTGAACATTCTTTTCTTTCTTATGCAGTTTAATTTATCTCTTGCTCTTTATTTTGTGCTTCAAATTTACAAGGCAAGTATAGCAAGTCTTTTACTTTAGCATCAATTAATTTACTTTATTCTATAACACTCATATTCGGCAATAAGAGAAACACTACAACAAATTAATATTCGCATGCGTGTACTTTTTATATAGAATCAGACAAACACAAACGACAATACTTTTCGGAACTTGGCTCATGTTTACGAAGTAGATGATTTGGATGGGATTTATGTGTGATATATTGAGGTGTGAGTGCGCAAGAAACGTCAGTTTGGTAGCTACTTCTAGAATATTTGTCCTGATCACTGTAAACAAATCCACTGCAAAATAACTCACAACATAAACAACGAAACACACCCAGAATAGCAAAAGGGACCGGTGGCAATAGTTTTAAGGTATGTGTGCCTGTACTAGTGTTCATCTTAACTTCAGTAGGCAGCCGGGTGCACCACACATGAAGAACAAAGTTGCATCCCTCATCAGAAGCTGTACATTTGTAAAACGCCATGTTTGTGATTGGTCTTACGCATGCATCGCATAAAACTTCAACCATTTTCATTGAATCATGACTGGATGATGTTGTTATTCTTGAAGAGGTAGGTGTTGCTGTAATATCATTACGGCATGGTGTATCTACAAGAGTTAATGGGTGTTGATGAAAAGGATGTGTTAGATTGGTTTCGAAGGGCGTCCTTGATCCACTTTCTCCACAAAAGTGTTTGAACGCAGCAGTTTGATCGGGGAATGGGAGGTGGAGAAGATCAGGATAATTAGAATCTGTGTAATTTTTAGAAGCTGCACTAGTACCTGCAGGACCATATTTCACACATACAATCACTAAAAGTTATTAAGGGACAATTACACAGTTACATATATGATATACCCACTAACATAATCATTAGTGACAAATAAAATTAAAGTGTCTCTAAAAGTACCAAAAAAAGTATTGACTGTTTTTGTCCTTTGAGACATATTTTCAACAAAAGTGTCATTAAACATCATTAAACAAAAGTGTCATCAAAGTATTGACTGTTAGATTATTGACACTTTTTTGTATCACTAAAACCTCTGTAACTAAAACTCAATTTTCTTGTGGTGATAATTAAATGCAATATATTACAAACTTAGATTTAATGACTGCTTGTACGTACCTGGATTCAATTGGATGGCATTCATTGATGCCTTTTTTGATGTTGTTGCACAATTTGTGTGTACATAAAATCGACATTTCTCACATTTATAAATCCAAAGATTTTCATCAAATCGCTCTTCACATACCTTACATCTTGGATCAAATTTAGCTTTTTGATCATCTCTTGGAAATGAATATGAAAGTGTGAGCGGGTGAGCATGAAAGAAATTGTCCTTTCTAAAATTTTGAATTAACAACTTTTTACGAAGGAAAACACAATCTCTATGGGCAAAAAAATGGAAACAAATGGCACAGTGATAAAAGTTACCTTGGTGTTTGTTGCCACACGCATGACAATTTGCCAAAATATCTATAGGGATGGACATTATGGGGTGTTGGTGGCTAGGGTGATAGATAATGTGGTTTTGTAGGTCATTTTTGGCACATCCTAAACAAATAAAAATATCACATTGAATACAATGATAATTTAGGTACTCGTAGTCATGCTTGCGTGTGCAAACTTGACACATACACCATTTATCTTCTAGCACCTGACAAAGGATAAGAGCATGATCACGATGAGATTCATGTCTTAGCGTTGTCAAAAGCTCTGCGCATAATTTGTGAAGTGAGTAGTCACACTGATCACACGTATAGTAATACCTATGATAGAAGTTGATTTCTTGACCACAACGTCCACATGGACATCGAAAGTCTTGTTTCATAATCAACTCCTCCTCATCGTCGTATACTACTTCATCGCGTGGATATTCTGGATTTAGATCTATAAGTGTCAATGGATGTTCATGTGGTAACACTTCCATTTCAACAAATTGATATTAAATTGAGGAATTGTTTTTTGATCGAAATGAAATAGAATAGAACAATGGCTAAGAAAAGATGATAACCTGAAATAGAGGTATAAAGTTCATTATATAAGGAATTTTTTAATGATATATTTTTTTTCCTCTAATAATCCAAAGAGTAAAAGATACGCATACATTTTGAATATAGATCGGCCGACTGGCATGTCCATAAAGAAAAATATATACCTTGATAAACAAAAATGTAATTCTTCTTTGAATATTCTTTTCTTCCTTATGTACTTTAATTTACCTCTTACTCTTTATTTTGTGCTTTGAATTTTTAAGGCAAGTATATAACAAACCTTTAACTTTAGCATCAATCAATTTACTTTATTCTATAACACTCATATTCCTCATAAAGAGAAAAACACTACAACAATATTTGCATGCGTGTACTTTTTCTATAAACTTAAGTAGATAACCTTGTGTTAACAATTGGAGAGCTCAATTTCTTACACACTATGGACACTGTTTTGCAGTTACACTAAATATGGAAATCACAACCTCTATATAACAGGTGTTAAACTCCCATTTTTCATGCATTAAACTCGTAAGCTTGCTTCACTAAATTTCCATTTTTTTATATCAAATGATACGTATATATTATTATAAATAAATGAGTTTGTTAATTTGGCAAAAACTGTTAGTATTTGTTTTAATTAACTACCCAAGAAATGGGAAAATTCACTTCCACGGTATGCACTCTAGTTAGGCACATTAAGCTTGTTATTTTCTGCAATAATTAGGATCCTTAGAATCAACAATAGTGATTTATGTGATATGTGGAATTATGTGATATGTGGAAACTCCTCCTCATCATCGTATACTACTTCATCGCATGGATATTCTGGATTTAGATCTATAAGTGTCAATGGATGTTCATGTTGCAACACTTTCATTTCAAAATTTTGATTTTAAATTGAGTGTTGTTTATTTTATTTTTTTTTTTAATTTTTTTAATCAATAGCCAACAGAAAATATGATAACCTGAAATCGATATGTAAGTACATTATATAAGGATTTTTTATTAATGATATATTCTTACCTTTTCTCTAAGAATCCATAGAGTAAAAGATACACATGTATTTTGAATATAGATCAGTCAATTGGCATGTTCATAAAGAAAAAGACTTACCTTGATAAAGAAAAATGTAATTCTTCTTTGAACATTCTTTTTTTTTCTTATGCAGTTTAATTTATCTCTTGCTCTTTATTTTGTGCTTCAAATTTTCAAGGCAAGTATAGCAAGTCTTTTACTTTAGCATCAATTAATTTACTTTATTCTATAACACTCATATTCCGCAATAAGAGAAACACTACAACAAATTAATATTCGCATGCGTGTACTTTTTATATATAACATACACATAATAAACCTTATTCTATTTTATCGCAACAGTAGTGATGAATTGCAAACTTGCACTGTAAACACTTTCTTAACACCATACCACACAACGTGCAGCTACCATCACTTTCAGTCCCTCGGAAAAGTGAAAGAGGGTGTGGGTGACCTTTAAACGTAAAAATACGAGACGTTACATTCTCAAACTGGTCAACACCTGTGTCAAGATAGAAAGGCCAGTATATAGCAAAGCCTTTAACTTTAGCCTCAATCAATTTACTTTATTCTATAACACTCATATTTCTCATAAAGAGAAAAAACACTACAACAAATTAATATTTTCATGCGTGTACTTTTTCTATACGATTAAGTATATAACCTTGCGTTAACAATTGGAGAGCTCAATTTCTTACACCATGAACACTGTTTTGCAGTTATACTAAATATGGAAATCACAACCTCTATATAACATGTGTTAAACTCCCATTTTTCATGCATTAAAACTCATAAGCTTGTTTCGCTAAATTTTCGTTTCTTTTATATCAAATGATTCGAGCTTACGTATATATTATTATGAATAAATGAGTTTGTTGATTTGGCTAAAACTGTTATTATTTGTTTTAACTAACTACCCAAGAAATGGGAAAATTCACTTCCATGGTATGAACTCTAGTTAGGCACATTAAGCTTGCTAATAGTTGGGATCCTTAGATTCAACAATAGTGATTTATGTGATATGTGGAAACTCCTCCTCATCGTCGTATACTACTTCATCGCATGGATATTCTAAATTTAGATCTATAAGTGTCAATGGATGTTCATGTTGTAGCACTTCCATTTCAAATTTTTGATTTTAAATTGAGGATTTTTTATTTTTTATTTTTTGAACAATAGCAACAGAAAATATGATAACCTGAAATCGAGATGTAAATACATTATATAAGGATTTTTTTAATGATATATTCTTTCCTTTTCTCTAAGAATCTATAGAGTAAAAGATACGCATGTATTTCGAATATAGATCGGTCGATTAGCATGTTCATTAAGAAAAAGATATACCTTGATAAAGAAAAATGTAATTCTTCTTTGAACATTCTTTTCTTTCTTATGCAGTTTAATTTATCTCTTGCTCTTTATTTTGTGCTTCAAATTTACAAGGCAAGTATAGCAAGTCTTTTACTTTAGCATCAATTAATTTACTTTATTCTATAACACTCATATTCCGCAATAAGAGAAACACTACAACAAATTAATATTCGCATGCGTGTACTTTTTATATATGATTAAGTAGATAATTAACCTTGTGTTTACACGATTGGAGAGATCAATTTCTTACACCTTGGACACTGTTTCGCAGTTATACTAAACAAGGTGGTTGCACCCGCGCGCTGCGGCGGTTTTTTTCTTCTAGTTTTTATGTTCTCTGTATTTGGTCATATGTTTGGTGCTAAATTGTGTACGAAAATCCTTTTCTATTTAAGAAACCCTTTTACTGGTTTTAGGTTCCCGTCGTGTGTGCAGAGGCAGGCGTGAACGGGCCAAACACAAATTCCTTTGAGTTGCATTTAGGCTGATGCAACATAGTAATGTTTTCATCATATTCGAAATTCAAGTTGCCAATATTTCTATTCATTGCCACAGTTGGGCCTTTTGAACTTCAATCTGAAGAAGATTGAGACTTTGCAATATGTGTTCCAAAAGCTTTCCTTTTTAAGTTGCTTGTATCTAAAGCTAGTGATTTAACATTTCTAAACCCTCTTTGTCTCTTTGAAAATGTCTTAATCTGTGAGACACGACCAGTGGTGTTTGTCCTGTTCTGAAAACCAATGATGGTAAATACATCAATGTTGAATATTAAGTAAATGTCAAAAATATCTTCTTGAGTAGGAACTTTTTTTAATATCTTTTTTGGCAAGGCATCATTATGATGACTATTGGTACTTAAATATATCGTTCTCAACCATCTGAACGTTGGTTTCCCATTCTCAGGATGACGTATCTATAATGTACAGGCAGAGAGCTCGCTTCCAATGATGGCTCTGTTGATTGTAGCTTTTTAGGACTTGCAACACCTGTGGAACCGAACACAGCGAGATTTTCCCTGTCCTACTTTGTGTTCCACTCCATATCTGGAAAATGTTTTAGTTCAAATTTAGAAATTGCCATTACAAAATATAGTACGTAATTTTTTCCGATGAACTGCAAGTATAAATGGCCAAATTTTCAACAATATAAAGTTATACATATATATAAAAAGGAAACTATTATTTATTTACAGTAAACATGGTAAATGTTGTCAAACATTCAGAAGCATTATTCGTTGTATAAAATGATTAACTGCAGATACTAACAAACCACTTTAGGAGTTTAGGTCGCTTTTTGCTTTAGGCAGTGTATCATTTCATCCAAAATAACTACATGCTTCAGATTTCATCGTAGTATTACCTTAAACGTAATGAAAAAGTACATTGACTAAAACAAATCTACATCGCGTTGAAAGTGAAAACTGATCATTCCCATCTTCTGCACTTTCACCATAAGTACTAGCAATGGCTTCGGCATGCCCTCGGCATCACTTGAAACCGCACGGCAACACCGAAAACCAAAAGAAGAGAACTGAATTTACAGACCTAAAGACAACATATAATCCCTTCTGATAGCATATAAAGAATAGTCCTTTCACATCGTTTTTCAAATCCCATTCAGATGGAAACAATATACACCAGGACTCTTTATCTATAAACTTCGTCTCATAAGTTAATCAGCCCCATTAATCTACAAATGCAAAATCTCATGAAGTTGATTCCCAACGCCTGTGGAGTAAACATGTAAGTTGATTCCCAACGCCTTTATCGTATTTGACCTTCTGCTGCTAGTCCAACCATTGCTCAAACTGTCAACCTGAGATTAAAGTTTAGTAGCCAAGCTGCTAAGGTTACTTATATACCTAGTTAGCTAATACATACTTGCTAAGAGCTACCACACCAACGGTTGGTTAATTGTCATAAACTACAAAGTTGAGGGAAAGAGGTGAGAATATAGACCCATTTGCATCCAGATGGGTTTTTCGTTAAGTATTTTTTAATGGACCCATCTGCAAATTGCAAGTGAGTTACCTGAATCTGATTTTTGCCACCAATACTCAGACCAATCTCCAACCCTTTACGCATTGATACGTTCAAATACTCCGCTTACAATATTAAATAGTAGCCAGGACATCAAGTCTCTCTGCCTCAACCCCTAACACATGCCAACGGCTACGATAGAGGCCCGGTTTACTAATTTTCTAGTACTGATCATTACATACCTGTTACAGGTTCTGATCTAACAGACCAATGTTGAGCCAAATCTCATTTCAAACATAATAGCTTCCAGATGGCAGACAAGCACACCTGATTGGATCATACACCTTTTCAAAGTCGAGTTGAAAACATGAGCTCACTCTCTTTCAGTTCCAGTCTCCATTCCAAAGTCGAAAAAGAAATTATCAAAGTTATAGTTCACTGCTACGTGTTGGTTGTCTGACCCAGGTGATAAAGCAGCCTTCCTACTTCTCTAACTCCAACGGTTATCGGTAATTCAAACTCACTTTTACCTTAGCTTGCGCCTGTACATAAGTTGGAAACAGTCTTTTTATATTCCTTAGCTCCGCCACAGATTCACTACAAATTAACATCCGGCCATTGTGTCATCTGCAAACCGCAAGTGAGTTGGCTAAATTTTGACTTTCAGCACCAACGCTTATCACTAAACAAACCAATATCCATCCATTCATGCATTGATACATTCAGACACTCCTTGCAATCAAATAGTAGCATGACAGCTCCTCAAGCTCTCAACCCCGTTACACATGTGATCTTGCTTTGTGAGAGACCCAATTTACTATACTACTGGCAGCATTACAGACCCGTCACAGGTTCTCATCCAACATACCTAATTATCCTGAGCCACTCTCTTTAGTTCCAGTCATGGTTCCAACCATTACTACTTAATCCTTAGTTCAGCAAACTGTTTATCAGCCTCAGGATCTCTTTCAAAAACACGTTAACCTAAGAAATTCTTTGCATATCTAAAATCAATACACCTCCAAATATGAACTGCCTATTTAAAGCCATTTAATTACCTAAGCCTCTTTTAGGCCACCTCCCCCATCGAAATCGTTCAACCATCCCTCATCGGAATCATTTAATGCTTTTGGTAAACTTTTACCTTATCCGTCAAGTCGACAGCAATAATATCTCTGTATCATAGAAAAAAAGTATTATATTAAGCAACAAATTGTTTCACGATCAACGTATCTTCATGCTCAATAATAGCAAGACGGGATTTATAGCTCAAATCGACAATTTGCTCCCACAAGAGTGGAATTGAACCACAATTATTAACAAATGTCCAGTGTCCAGACGACCAGCACAAAAACACACAAACACTTGGTGTGCCAATCTAAGATGTAAATGACTTACCCATTAAACAAATATTATCCCAAATTATCCCAAATATTATCCCAAATTAGCTCCTGTTGAAATCCTATTTTCCTGACTTGTGAAGTATGTCTTCTACAATTGCTATGGGCTTTTATTTACAACATTCTGTAACATAATCTTCTACTTGGTAAAAAGCATATATAACAAAGATATTAAATTAAAGTAAAACGCACAGGGAGGGACAAGTGTCTTATTCATCATTTATTGATATACACAATTACACATAATAAACCTTATTCTATTTTCCTACAACAGTATCTACAAACTGCAAACTTGCACTGAAAACACTTTAAGATCCACGAGCCCTTCAACCCATCACCACACAACGTGCAGTGACCATCACTTTCAGTCCCTCGGAAAAGTGAAAGAGGGTGCGGGTGACCTTTAAACGTAAAAATGCCTCCAAACTTTACATTCTTATCTTGGTCAACACCTCTTTCAAGTAAGAAAGGTGCCCACGTTGTTGCCTCTTGAAGTATAAACTCAAGACAAGGAAGATGAATGGAGTAGATACATTGATCACAATGATAGAAGGCAGCATTAGGATTAAACTCCTCCTCGCAAACTTCACAAAAGTAATCACCACCATAGTTTTCAACTGGGAAGTACCTTAGGCTCATGGGATGCTTCTTGTCATACTTGTGCCTTATTGCTTCAGGCCACAACAAAGCACACGTCTGGTGTAGGAAAAAGTTACAGTTCTCACAACCGTAAAAAAATTGAGTCTTTGCATCAGACAAACACAAACAACAATACATTTCGGAACTTGGCTCAAGTTTACGAAGTAGATGATTTGGATGGGATTTATGTGTGATATGTTCAGGTGTGACCCCACAATAAACGTCAATTTCATAGCTACTACTAGAATACTTATCTTTGTCACTGTAAACAAATCCATTGCAAGTTAAATTCAATTCTTTGTCGCTCAAAAAATTGCCAACCGTGTGTTTGTAAGTTTAAATTCATTGTCAAAGTTGCCATTGTTAATAAAGGGGTAAGATATATTTAAGTTATTTATTTTAAGAGGTATTTAAAAAGTAAGTCTCCAAAGTTTCCATTGATGAAAGAAAGACCCAGTTATCATCCATCGAGGTAGTAGTATTCTCTAGAACACCAACTCCATCCCATTTAAGTGATGGTTTATGGGTCAATATAACTTGACATGGTACGTGTTTCCATTTTGACCCATTACCCAACCAGTTTAACGTGGATATAGGAACTGTATATGTTGTCCATAATATATACTCCGTACGTGGTTATTCAAAAAGGAAAATGTGCTATCTATATTATGCTGGTCAACATGGTCTATTTAGGTGCCGAAGACTGGTCAAATAGACCTGACTCAATTTGGAGTCGACCCAAGTAAATGTAAGCACCGCAAAATTTCCATTCTCTTGGTCAAATTTAGAAAACTATAAGTGCAAAATACTTTTGACCTTTTTTTTGGTTTTTTTGTTTTTTTGTTTTGTTTATTTTTTGTTTATGATTTCACCCATTTTAATCTAAAGAGTAAAAGATACACATGCATTTCAAATATAGATTGGGCGATTGGCATGCTCTTAAAGAAATATATACCTTGATAAAAAAAATGTAATTCTTCTTTGAACATTCTTTTCTTCTTTATGTAGTTTTATTTATCTCTTGCTCTTTATTTTGTGCTTTGAATTTTCAAGGCAAGTATATAGCAAGTCTTTTACTTTAGCATCAATTAATTTACTTTGCTCTATAATACTCATATTCTGCAGAAAGAAAGAGAAACAACACTACAACAAAGTAATATTCGCATGCGTGTACTTTTTCTATACGATTAAGTAGATAACCTTGTGTTTACTATTGGAGAGATCAATTTCTTACACCATGGACACTCTTTCGCAGTTATACTAAATATGGAAATGACAACCTCTATATAACTTGTGTTAAATTTCCATTTTTGAGGCATTAAAACTCATTAACCAGCTTTGCTAAATTTTCGTTTCTTT
Organism: Artemisia annua; assembly: GCA_014162995.1. Classification (NCBI taxonomy): domain Eukaryota; kingdom Viridiplantae; phylum Streptophyta; class Magnoliopsida; order Asterales; family Asteraceae; genus Artemisia; species Artemisia annua. Next base: position 42,433 of record LBNU01036244.1, on the reverse strand, counting down.
TACTATATCAAATGATTCAAGCATGCCGCATATATTTTTATGAATAACTCAGTGTGTTGATTGGTAAAAAACTACAAACTATTTTATTGTTATAGAATCACACAGTACATTATTATATATTTGTTTTAACTACTCAAGAAATGGGAAAATTCACTTTCATGGTATGAACTCTGGTTAGGCACATTAATCTTGTTATTTTGTGCAATGGGTAGGATCCTTAGATTCAACAATAGTGATTTATGTGATGTGGAAACATGCATAGATGGTGAAATGGCAATTTATGGCGCCTGATGCGTTTGTGTTGATGATGTTAGAAAGACTTAGCAATCGAGGTAGTATTTTTCTATACAAGACCAACTCAATCCCATTTAAGTAATCGCTTGTTCGTCAATATAACCTGGATAAGGATTTGCATGTTGTCGGATCTTGATAAAAATAATGGTTATTCAAAAAAGAAAAACCGCCAAGTATATTAGGTTGGTCAACATGGTCTATGTGGGTGCTGAAGACTTGTCACATAAAACCTGACTCAATTTGGAGTCGACCCAAGAAAATGTAAGGATTGCGAAATTTCGAGTCTCTTCTTAATAGTTAGAAAAGTGCTAGAACTAGAGGTGGCAAAATACTTCTTGAGCTTGATATATAGCTTCTCTTTCCCTTGTGCTTATACTTGTTTTAGGAAAAAACACATACAAGAAATTATCAAAGTTATAGTTCACTGCAACGTGTTGGTTACCTACATTTAGCTTGCGCCTGTACATAAGTTGGAAACAACCAGTCTTTTTATATTCCTTTGCTCCTCCACAGATTCTCTACAAATTAGCNGCGTGTACATAAGTTGGAAACAACCGGAGTCTTTTTATATTCCTTAGCTCCTCCACAGATTCTCTACAAATTAGCAGGGCCGTCCCGTGAATTTTGGAGGCCCTGTGCCTTATTATGCCGGAGGCCCTTGAACAATATATATGTGCAACAAAATTAGTGAACTTGACTAAACATGCACAGTAAATTCTGTATTTGATAACAGTTTTTGTACTTTTTTGTTCGTCTTATAAAATATCTTATGTATATTTATATTTATTTTTTTTTTAATATAATCCATTCCTAAGACTTGTAAAAATTATCTTTTTAGTCCTAAAGATTGACATTGAGTTTTCTTTTTTAAATATATGTGCGGAATCGTTTGAAACATACTTATACCCAAAACATTTGTTACAAATTGATAGTAGCTTAGAATATAGTTTTTATATATTCTACTTTTAAGTTGTTTTGACTTTTTCTTAAGAGATGCTAAGATGCTAAACAAAATACCATAGAAACATGGCTAGATTGACATACTACAATATATAGGGGCTAAACTTGTAATTTACCAAAATTAAAACAAAAATATTGGGCTTTGTTTTGTTTTTATCTTTTTGGTTTTGGCCTTTCTTCACATGCATCAACCATTCAATAAAAAAAAAAAATCATATGACAAAAAAGAACGTGGAAGGTAAAAGCATATATAACAAAGATATTAAATTAAAGTAAAAACCCACAGTGAGGGACAAGTAGTGTCTTATTCATCATTTATTGATATACCAATACACATAATCAAACCTTATTCTATTTTATAGCAACAGTAGCTATCAATTGCAAACTTGCACTGTAAACACTTAAAGATACGCCAGTAGTCCGACAAATGTTCCCCACACAACGTGCAGTGACCATCACTTTCAGGCCCTCGGAATAATGAAAGAGGGTGCGGGTGACCTTTAAACGTAAAAATGCGTCCATACTTTACATTCTCAAATTGGTCAACACCTCTGTCAAGAAAGAAAGGGAATGTTTCTATTGACACACAACAAGCTGGATGCATGGAGTAGACACATTGATCACAATGATAGAAGGCANGTCCGACAAATGTTCCCCACACAACGTGCAGTGACCATCACTTTCAGGCCCTCGGAATAATGAAAGAGGGTGCGGGTGACCTTTAAACGTAAAAATGCGTCCATACTTTACATTCTCAAATTGGTCAACACCTCTGTCAAGAAAGAAAGGGAATGTTTCTATTGACACACAACAAGCTGGATGCATGGAGTAGACACATTGATCACAATGATAGAAGGCAGCATTAGGATTAAACTCCTCCTCGCAAACTTCACAAAAGTAATCACCGTTATAGTTTTCAACTGGGAAGTACCTTAGGCTCATGGGATGCTTGTCATACTTGTGCCTTATTTTATCAGGCCACAACAAAGCACACTTTGGATGTAGGTAAAATTTACAATCCTCACAACCGTAAAAAAGTTGAGTCTTTGCATCTGACAAACACAAACGACAATACTTTTCGGAACTTGGCTTAAGTTTACGAAGTAGATGATTTGGATGGGATTTATGTGTGATATGTTCAGGTGTGACCCCGCAAGAAACGTCCGCTACGTATCTACTTCCAGAAAGTACTGCCTTATCACTGTAAACAAATCCACTGCAAAATAATTCACAACGTGAACAACGAAACACACCCGGATTAGCAAAAGGGACCGGTGGCAATAGTTTTAAGGTAATAGTGTTCATCTTAACTTCAGTAGGCAGCCGGGTGCACCACACATGGAGAACAAAGTTGCATCCCCCATCAGAAGCTGTACATTTGTAAAACGGCATGTTTGTGATTGGTCTTACGCATGCATCGCATAAAACTTCAGCCATTTTCATTGAATCATGACTGGATGGTGTTTTTATTATTGAAGAGGTAGGTGTTGTTGTAATATCATTACAGCATGGTGTATGTACAAGAGTTAATGGGTGTTGATGGAAAGGATGTGTTAGGTTGGTTTCAAAGTCCCTTGGTCCACTTTCTCCATAGAACAAGTGTTTCAAGACTTTAGTTTGGCTAGTTCGATCGAGGAATGGGAGATGAAGGAGATTAGGATAGTCATCATCATCGTAATTTTTTGAAGCTGCACTAGTACCTGCAGGACCATATTTCACACATATAATCACTAAGTTATTAAGGGGCAATTACATAAATACATATACCCACAGCCCACTAACATAGTTATTAGTGACAGATAAGAAAAAGTGTCTCTAAGAAAGTACCAAAAGTGTCAAACTATTGAGTGTAAGGATATATTCTTTGCCTTCTGAGATACATATTTTCCACAAAAGTGTCATTACATGTCACAATTTTAATTAGTTACTCACACCTTTTAAAAAGTGTCACAAGAAAGTTAGATTTATTGACACTTCTTTGTAACACTAAAGCCTCTGAAACTAAAACTCAATTTCCTTGCGTTGATAATTAAATGCAGTATATTACAAACTTACATTTAGTGACGGTTTGTACGTACCTGCTTGTTTCCAGCGGACGACAGTATTGTATGATGCCTTTTTTGATGTAGTTGCGCAATCTGTGTGCGCATAATATCGACATTTGTCACATTTATAAATCCATAGATTCTCATCAAATTGCAGGTCACATACCTTACACCTTGGATGAAATTTAGCTTTTTGAACATCTCTTGGAAATGAATATGCAAGTGTGAGCGGGTGAGCATGAAAGAAATTGTCCTTTCTAAAATTTTGAATTAACAACTTTTTACGGAGGAAAACACAATCCTTATGGGCGAAAAAACAGAAACAAGTGACACAGTGATAAAAGTTTCCTTGGTGTTTGTTGCCACACGCAAGACAGTTCGCCAAAATATCAATAGGGATGGACATTATTGGGTGTTGGTGGCTAGGGTGATAGATAATGTGGTTTCGTACGCCATTTTTGGCACATCCTAAACCAATAAAAATATCACATTCAATACAACGATAATTTAGGTATTCGTAGTCATGCTTGCGTGTACAAACTTGACACATACACCATTTATCTTCTGACACTTGACAGAGGATAAGAGCATGATCACGATGAGATTCGTGTCTTAGCGTTGTGGGAAGCTCTGCACATAATTTGTGAAGTGAGTAGTCACATTGATCACATGTATAGTAATACCTGTAATAGAAGTTGATTTCTTGACCACAACGTTCACATGGACATCGGAAGTCTTGTTTCATAATCAACTCCTCCTCATCATCGTATACTACTTCGTCTTGTGGATATTCTATAAGTTTCAATGGATGTGCATGTGGTAACACTTCCATTTCAACAAATTGATTTTACGTTGAGGAATTGATTTTTGATCGAAATGAAATAGAATAGAACAATGGCTTATAGAAAAGATGATAACCTGAGGTATAAGTTCATTATATAAGGAATTTTTTTAATGATATATTCTTTTCTTTTTCTTTAATAATCCAAAGAGTAAAAGATACGCATACATTTTGAATATAGATTGGTCGATTGGCATGTCCATAAAGAAAAATATATATACTTTGATAAACAAATGTAATTCTTCTTTGAATATTCTTTTCTTCCTTATGTACTTTAATTTATCTCTTACTCTTTATTTTGTGCTTTGAATTTTCAAGGCAAGTATATAGCAAACCTTTAACTTTAGCATCAATCAATTTACTTTATTCTATAACACTCATATTCCTCAGAAAGAGAAAAAACACTACAACAAATTAATATTTGCATGCGTGTACTTTTTCTATACGATTAAGTAGATAACCTTGTGTTAACAATTGGAGAGCTCAATTTCTTACACCATGGACGCTGTTTTGCAGTTATACTAAATAGGGAAATCACAACCTCTATATAGTAGGTGTTAAACTCCCATTTTTAATGCATTAAACTCGTAAGCTTGCTTCGCTAAATTTTCATTTCTTTTATATCAAATGATTCGAGCGTACATATATATTATTATGAATAAATGAGTTTGTTGATTTGGCAAAAACTATTATTATTTGTTTTATTTAACTACCCATGAAATGGGAAAATTCACTTCTATGGTATGAACTCTAGTTAGGCACATTAAGCTTGTTACTTTCTGTAATAATTAGGATCCTTAGATTCAACAATAGTGATTTATGTGATATGTGGAAACTCCTCCTCATCGTCGTATACTACTTCATCGCATATTCACATGGATATTCTGAATTTAGATCTATAAGTGTCAATGGATGTTCATTTTGTAACACTTCCATTTCAAAATTTTGATTTTAAATTGAGTTTTATTATTATTATTATTATTATTATTATTATTATTATTATTATTATTATTATTATTATTATTATTATTATTATTATTATTATTATTATTATTATTATTATTATTATTATTATTGTTATATCAATAGCCAACAGAATATATGATAACGTGAAATCGATATGTAAGTACATTATATAAGGATTTTCTTTTAATGATATATATATCCTTTCCTTTTCTCAAGAATCCATAGAGTAAAAGATACGCATGTATTTCGAATATAGATTGGTCAATTGGCATGTTCATAAAGAAAAAGATATACCTTGATAAAGAAAAATGTAATTCTTCTTTGAACACTCTTTTCTTTCTTATGCAGTTTAATTTATCCCTTGCTCTTTATTTTGTGCTTCAAATTTTCAAGGCAAGTATAGCGAGTCTTTTACTTTAGCATCAATTAATTTACTTTTTTCTATAACACCCATATTCCGCAATAAGAGAAACACTACAACAAATTAATATTCGCATGCGTGTAATTTTAATATATGATTAAGTAGATAATAATCTTGTGTTTACGATTGGAGAGATCAATTTCTTACACCCTGGACACTGTTTCGCAGTTATACTAAACAAGGTGGTTACACCCGCTCGTTGCGGCGGTTTTTTTACTTCTAGTTTTCATTTGTCTGTATTTGGTCATATGTTTGGTGCCTAAATATCCTTTTCTATTTAAGAAACCCTTTTGCTGGTTTTAGGTTCCCGTCGTGTGTGCATCGGCAGGCATGAACGGGCTAAACACAAATTCCTTTTAGTTGCATATAGGCTGATGCAACATAGGAATAGTTTCATCATATTTGAACTTCACGTTGCCAATATTATGCATTGCCACAGTTAGGCCTTTTGAACTTCAATCTGAAGAAGATTGTGTACTTTGCAATATGTGTTCCAAAAGCATTCCTTTTTAAGTTGCTTGTATCTAAAGCTAGTGATTTAACATTTGTAAACCCTCTTTGTCTCTTTGAATTTCTTAATCTGTGAGACACGACCAGTGGTGTTTGTCCTTCTGTTCTAAAAACCAATGATGGTAAATACATCAATGTTGAATATAAGTAAATGCCAAAAGGGATAATTGTTTGAAAATGTAACGAACTTGCCACGTTTTACAATGTTGTGTATGTTGCTTTTAATTTTACTAAATAATGCGAATAACTGCCTAATCAGTCTATTGTGTGCATTATTTAGTAAAATATAAAGCAACATACACAACATTGTAAAACGTGGCAAGTTCGTTACATTTTCAAACAATTATTCCCTTTCTGTTATTCTAATATAATAAAGGGAATAATTGTTTGAAAATGTAACGAACTTGCCACGTTTTACAATGTTGTGTATATTTTACTAAATAATGCACACAATAGATTGATTAGGCAATTATTCACATTATTTAGTAAAATTAAAAGCAACATACACAACATTGTAAAACGTGACAAGTTCGTTACATTTTCAAACAATTATCCCATGCCAAAAATATCTTCTTGAGTAGGAACTTTTTTTAATATCTTTTTTGGCAAGGCATCATTATGATGACTATTGGTACTTAAATATATCCTTCTCAACCATCTGAACGTTGGTTTCCCATTCTTAGGATGACGTATCTATAATGTACAGGCAGAGAGCTCGCTTCCAATGATAGCTCCGTTGATTGTAGCTTTTTAGGACTTGCAACACCTATGGAACCGAACACAGCGAGATTTTCCCCGTCCTACTTTCTGTTCCAATCCAATATCTGGAAAATGTTTTAGTTAATTTAGAAATTGCCATTACAAAATATAGTACGTAATTTTTTTCCGATGGACTGCTCTGCAAGTATAAATGGCCAAATTTTCAACAATATAAAGTTATACATATATATATATATANCTATTGGAACCGAACACAGCGAGATTTCCCTGTCCTACTTTGTGTTCCACTCCATATCTGGAAATTGTTGTGGTTCAAATTTAGAAATTGCCATTACAAAATATAGTACGTAATTTTTTCCGATGGGCTGCAAGTATAAATGGCCAAATTTTCAACAATATAAAGTTATACATATATATATAAAGGAAACTATTATTTATTTATAGTAAACATGGTAAATGTTGTCAAACATTCAGAAGCATAATTCATTGTATAAAATGATTAACTGCAATCTGCAGATACTAACAAACCACTTTAGGTCGCTTTTCACTTTAGGCAATGTATCATTTCATCCAAAATAACTACATGCTTCAGGTTTCATCATAGTATTACCTTAAATTTAAGGAAAAAGTGCATTGACTAAAACAAATCTACATTGCGTCGAAAGTGAAACTGATTATTCCCATCTTCTGCAATTTCTCCATAAAACTAACACATTATTAACCCACCAATCTTAACAGTAGATCCTAAAGACTTAAAGCAAAATACAAATGGTAAAACCGAGCAAAGCATATAGAGACCGGTCGCAAAAGACGTATGTTTGAGACACACTTAGTTTTAAGAAAGGGGTAATTACAAAAGTAGATCGGGCAACTTTTGTCTAGTCACTTTCTAGATTTTTTTTTCTCTTTCCTCATTTGGATCAGGGCAACTTGAAAATTGAGCAACTCAATATAAATACGCCACGTGTCCTTAAACTTTGTGAAGAAAGTACAAAACTTGTAAGTGTGTGTAAGGTATATGTAAGGTATGTGTAAGGTATTTCGTATTGGGCAACTTGTAAATACTGGGCAACCGTATTTGGGCAACTGTACATTTTTTGTCTTTTAGTGAACAGTTACTTTAAATAAAATAATATTAAAGGACATCTGGCAACATGTACTTTGGGGCAACTTATTAATTGGGTAAATAACCATTAAGAAAACACGCACCTTCCCACAACCCATTCATATCCCACCCCGAAAATGCAAACAGTAAATTCATCCTCTCCGCCTCCCAGATCAAACCATAACTGTAACTGTTAAACATTTAAGAACCCCTATCTTTATAGCAATTTCTCTATATGGCTAATTTGAATCCGTTGTATGATGTCAAAATTAGTATTAGGTCATCGGTTAAGTTGCTGAAAGAAATGAAAGGTAAGTTGGAGTCAAAACCAAATCGTGAATCATTGTTTAGAAGTACAGTTTTTGGTCCTTGGTTGGATGTTCCCTATGCATCAAATGATAGCCTTTTGATGCATTATGTTTTGCAACATCAGGTTTCTGTATCTAATATGTGTCCTGATTTTCCAATTATATACCACATTGGAGATCATTATCTACAGTTTGGCCGGAAAGAATTCTGTTTGATCACCGGATTTCGATTCGGGAATGTAGTGACCCCCAAAGCTCGAAAAGACAGCCCGTTTAGTGATCGTGTGTTTCCTGAGAAGAAATCAATGGCTGTAAAAAGTGTAAAGGGCACCGATCTTCTTAAACTTCTTAGAGGTGATAGGTGGTTAACTTTAAGTGATGATGATGCTGTGAGAGTGTGTCTGTTAATTGCATGTGAGTTGGTGTTTATGGGTCGTGAAGATAGGAATGTTATCCCTACCCATATAATGGCTTTGGTGGAGCATTTTCATGAGTGGAATGTATTTCCATTTTTTTTTTTTTTTTTTTTTTTTGAGCAAAGATCGATCATCTAACTAGTTATCCCAAATTGAAGTTTAACAAAAAAAGTTATCCCAAATTGGGCAAGAGTCAAACATAGGTCAAACGTACACAGCCTATTTTGTCTTTTACTTGCTATGGGCTTTTATTTACAATTGGGACTCGATCAAGTAGAAACAAGAAAGGTAAAAGCATATATAACAAAGATATTAAATTAAAGTAAACAAAAAAGACAATTATAGTAAGTCTTTTACTTTAGCATCAATTAATTTACTTTATTCTATAACACTCATATTCCGCAATAAGAGAAACACTACAACAAATTGGCATGCGTGTACTTTTTATATATTATTAACTTTGTTTTTACTATATGATTAACTTTGTTTTTACGATTGTAGAGATCAATTTCTTACACCCTGGACACTGTTTCGCAGTTATACTAAACAAGGTGGTTGCACCCGCGCGTTGCGGCGGTTTTTTTACTTCTAGTTTTTATGTTGTCTGTATTTGGTCATATGTTTGGTGCCTAAATTGTGTACGAAAATCCTTTTCTATTTAAGAACCCTTTTTATTGGTTTTAGGTTCCCGTCATGTGTGCAGCGGCAGGCGTGAATGGGCCAAACACAAATTCCTTTGACTCCTTTGAGTTGTATTTAGGCTGATGCAACATAGTAATGTTTTGATTGTTTTCATCTACCAATGCAGTAGTAACAGATATCACATCAATCAAGCATGACCTCAATTCAAATACCGCATAATTGCAAATATATCATCAGAACAATTATCGCATGATTCTAGATGTGCTCTCAATCCAATACTACATAAGTCTAAGCATTTACTCAAATCAAATAGTTAATGAGCTCGTCATGTCAATACTAGAGGTTTCGGCTTGGCAGGCATGCGTCGGTCAAGGATCAATTTATGAAAAGTGGTTATAGTTTAGGTTTTTGATAAGTACCTGGTTCTCTATAACCTTGGCTCTGAATACCAATCTGTAACACCCCTAAAATTTGGTACAGCGGAAGACTTAATCAAGTTTTCAGGGTGATACGGGGTTGGCACACAACACAAGCATAGGAAACAAGATACCATTATCCATTTCATTAAAAACATTTAAATCCCGATAATTAGGTACATTTATTTCAAACATTAAAGATAAGCCCAAAAAAAGTCATCGGATAGGTCCATCAAAGTATTATCAGAGTATTTATTGATCCTCAAGCCATGCCTCTTACCAAGCCTCCGGATAGGTATCATCAACCATAATCAACATCAATACGAATAATATCTCAAACAATGTCTCACAAAGATCGAACCGAGTTTTAGTTTTGAGTTATTCATGATTATTCGTGATAGAATATATAATTTAATTTCAATTTACCGGGTTGTCACAGTATTGGCGCTTGATGTGTTTGACATGGTGACGTGGATATAGGAACTGTATATATTGTCAATAATATATACTCCGTACGTGGTTATTCAAAAAAGAAAAGATGCTATCTATATTATGTTGGTCAACATGGTCTATGCAAGTGTCGAAGACTGGTCAAACAGACCTAACTCAATTTGGTGTCGACCCAAGTAAATGTAAGCACCGCAAAATTTCCATTATCTTGGTCAAATTCAGAAAACTATAAGTGCAAAATACTTTTGATTTTTTTGTTTTTTTTTGGTTTCTGATTTCAGCCATTTTAATCTAAAGAGTAAAAGATACGCATGCATTTCAAATATAGATTGGGCGATTGGCATGTTCATAAAGAAAAAGATATACCTTGATAAAAAATGTGATTGTTCTTTGAGCATTCTTTTCTTCCTTATGTAGTTTTATTTTCTCTTGCTCTTTATTTTGTTCTTCGAATTTTCAAGACAAGTTTATAGCAAGTCTTTTACTTTAGCATCAATTAATATACTTTGCTCTATAATACTCAAATTGTGCAAAAAGAAAGAGAAATAACACTATAAAAATGCCTTATTCTAATAACCCAACAAGTTTAACGTACACATAATACACCTTATTCTATTTTCCTGCAACACTTTTTATCAATTGCAAACTTGCACTGTAAACACTTTAAGATAAAGTAGTAGTTCTGCAAATGGTCACCACACAACGTGCAGTCACCATCACTTTCAGTCCCTCGGAATAATGAAAGAGGGTGCGGGTGACCTTTAAACGTAAAAATGCCTCCAAACTTTACATTCTGAAATTTGTCAACACCTCTGTCAAGTAAGAAAGGGGTCCACGTTGTTGCCTCTTGAAATATAAACTCAACACAAGGACGATGAATGGACTGGACACATTGATCACAATGATAGAACGCAGCATTAGGATTAAACTCCTCCTCGCAAACTTCACAAAAGTAATCACCGTTATAGTTTTCAACTGGGAAGTACCTTAGGGTCATCGGATGCTTATCATACTTGTGCCTTATTGTATCAGGCCACAACAAAGCACACTTTGCATGTAGGTAAAAGTTACAAATCCCACAACCGTAAAAAGAAGATTGAGTCTTTGCATCAGACAAACACAAACGACAATACATTTTGGAACTTGGCTTAAGTTTACGAAGTAGATGATTTGGATGGGATTTATGTGTGATATGTTCAGGTGTGACCCCGCAATAAACGTCAATTTCATACCTACTATTAGAATACTTATCATTGTCACTGTAAACAAATCCATTGCAAGTTAACTGACAACAACGACAACGAAACAGACCCAGGCCCATACCCGAAATTGCAAAAGGGCCTGGTGGCAATAGTTTTAACCGAGATCTGGCCGTCATCTTAACTTCAGTAGGCAACCGGGTGCACCACACATGGAGAACAAAGTTGCATCCCTCATCAGAAGCTGTACATTTATAAAACGGCATGTTTGTGATTGGTCTAATGCATGCATTGCATACAACTTCAACCATTTTCATTGAATCATGACTGGATGATGTTGTTATTCTTGAAGAGGTAGGTGTTGTTGTAATATCATTATTACAACATGGTGTATCTACAAGAGTTAATGGGTGTTGATGAAATGGATGTGTTAGGTTGGTTTCGAAGGCCCTTGATCCACTTTCTCCATAAAACAAGTGTTTCAAGACTTTAGTTTGGCTGGTTTGATCGGGGAATGGGAGATGGAGAAGATCAGGATAGTCAGAATCTCTATAATTTTTGGAAACTGTACTAGTACCTGCAGGACCATATTTCACACATACAATCACTAAGTTATTAAGGGGCAATTACATAATTACATATACCCACTAACATAGTTATTAGTGACAGATAAGAAAAAGTGTCCCTAAATGTACCAAAAGTGTCAAACTATTGAGTGTAAGGATATATTCTTTGCCTTTGTGACACAAATTTTCCACAAAGTGTCATTAAATGTCACAATTTTAATTATTTACCCACACTCTTTAAAAAGCGATACTATAAAGTTAGATTTATTGACACTTCTTTGTAACACTTTGCTAGTACATGAAGGACCATATAATACATGTATAATCACCAAATTATTAATATATAAATCCAATATATTATAAACTTGTACTTATATATGTAGTAGTTTTACGTACCTTCATTAAAGAGGATGGATACCATGGATCCCTTTTTTGATGTACTTGCACAATCTATGTGTGCATAATAGCGACATTTCTCACACTTATAAATCCAAAGGTTCTCATCAAATCTCTCTTCACATACCTTACATCTTGGATCAAATTTAGCTTTTTGGTCAGGAAATGAATATGCAAGAGTGAGTGGGTGAGTATGAAAGGAATTGTACTTTCTAAAATGTTGAATTAACAACTTTTTCCTCAGGAAAACACAGTCACTATGGGCGAAAAAACTGAAACAAGTGGTACAATGATAAAAGTTTCCTTGGTGTTTGTTGCCACACGCGTGACAATTTGCCAAAATATCCACAGGGATGGACATTAATGGGTGTTGGTGACTAGGGTGATAAATCATGTGGTTTTGTACGCCATTATTGGAACACCCTAAACCAATAAAAATATTACATTGAATACAACAATAATTTAGGAATTGGTATTCATGCTTATGTTTACAAACTTGACACAAACACCATTTATTTTCTAACACTTGACAGAGGATAAGAGTATGGTCACGATGTGATTGGTGCTTCAATGTCATGGGAAGTTCTGCACAATATTTATGGAGTGAGTAGTCACATTGATCACATGTATAGTAATACCTGTGATAGAAGTTGATTTCTTGACCACAACGTCCACATGGACATCGGAAGTCTTGTTTCATAATCAACTCCTCCTCATCATCGTATACTACTTCGTCGTGTGGATATTTTGGATTGAGATCTATAAGTTTCAATGGATGTGCATGTGGTAACACTTCCATTTCAATGAATTGATTTTGATTTGTGGAATATTTTTTTGATCGAAATGAATTAGTAGAATAGAACAATGGCTATTAAAGATGATAAGGAAATTGAGGTATAAGGATATTGTACATATAAGGAAATCTTTTAGCTCCTTTCCCTTTCATTATTTCTAAAGAGTAAAAGATACGCATGCATTTCGAATATAGATTGGGAGATTGGCAATTTCATAAAGAAAGAGATATACCTTGATAAAACAAAAATGTAATTTTGAACATTCTTTTCTTCGTTATGTAGTTTAATTTATCTCTTGCTCTTTATTTTGTGCTTCGAAATATCAAGGCAAGTATATAGCAAGCCTTTTACTTTAGCATCAATCAATTTACTTTATTCTATAACACTCATATTCCTCACAAGGAGAAAAAACACTACAACAAATTAATATTTGCATGCCGGTCAAGTTCGATGCATTCTAATGGATAATCATTTAAAAATGTATCAAACCTATAACTCAAAAGTTTAGCCCTACCATAGGATATATTAGAAGTTTATACAATCAATAGGAAAGACAAAATTTTGATACACACTAAAGAATAATGAGTGAAGTTCAATACACTTTTAGACCATTTTCCCAAATTGTTTTTGTAACATTACTGTTTTTGTTAACTGTAATCATAATTAACCTTCTTCTATATCTTTACCAAGGACCAATATTTTAGCCCTACTTTAGTTAAGTAAGCGATGTAAGTGTTTCTGGGTTAATCTGGCCTTTTCATTTTGACCCATTACCTAACCTGCTCAACCCGGACAGGTTATATTTATTAGCTCCTCCACATATTCTCTACAAATTAGCATCTGGCCATTGTGTCATCTGCAAACTGCAAGTGAGTTGGCTAAAATTTGATTTTCAGCACCAACACTTATCACTAAACCAACCAATATCCATCCATTTATGCATTGATACATTCAGACACTCCTTGCAATCAAATAGTAGCAGGAGAGCTCCTCATTCACACATTATCACAAAGGTCTAAATTTGAGAGTGGCCAGTCGCTCAGAGGTTTGGGTTTTTCTAGACCCACTTTGGTTGGTTTCTTGAAATGGCCCAATCGACTAGCGACCTTAACAAAAATGCGACATGTGGCACCACAAAAAGTAGTGCCTAATCATTTGTGTAAGGCACAACCAGGGGTTACTTTTGTGCTACTTATCGCTAGCGACTTTTAAAAGTTTGAGCGACTTCTAATAAAATTATTTTAATCTTTTTGCCCATTCCCAACACTTCCCATCACCACCACCCTCTACCACCACACAACCATCACCACCACCCTCCACCACCACCAACCTCTACCACCACAGATTCAAGCATAATTATCACCTTATTCGAAAAATGATTAACATGAAATTTCAACTAGCTTAATCTTGGCTTGAAAACATGAGAACACAGTGCAAATATATTCCTTACTATCAATAAAGCATAACTGAGTCATGTAACAAGAACAATTATCACCAACATTCATTATTCGAAAAATATAAGAACATCATAATTTGAATATCATGCAAAACAGTGAATTAAACTAATTGATTTAGAACGTATGCACACGAGATAATCCTAAACAAAACCCCTTTGGTTAATTAGACTCAAACAATCATCACAAAAAATATCCAAATTCGAACCATGAACCCTAAAATTCGAAGAACAATCAACACATCATGTTAGTTCAATTCAGTTAGGTTGAGTGTTCTATTAATCCATCTAAACAAAACCCCTATGGTTAATTGAACTCAAACAATCATCCATGATAAAACCCAAATCGACCTATATGCTATAAGATTTGAAAAATCATTCATTCACGTTTCTGGGTATGATTGTTTGTTAGAAACATGTTAAGCATAGATATATTAACAAAACCCACTAACCAATTTAATAATATGTGTGGTGGTAGAGGTTGTTGTTGGTGGTGGTGGTGATGGTTGTGTGGTGGTAGAGAGTGGTGGTGATGGGAAGTGTTGGGAAGGGGCAAAAAGATTAAAATAATTTTATTAGAAGTCGCTCAAACTTTTAAAAGTCGCTAGTGATAAGTAGCACAAAAGTAACCCCTAGTTGTGCCTTACACAAATGATTAGGCACTACTTTTTGTGGTGCCACATGTCGCATTTTTGTTAAGGTCGCTAGTCGCTTGGGCCATTTCAAGAAACCAACCAAAGTGGGTCTAGAAAATCCCACACCTCTGAGCGACCGGGCCATTTGTAGAATTGCCCACTTGGTGTGCCTCATGTAATCGAAGGCAATATTCACATCATACTAAAGTAATTTACCCATTAAACAAATACCAAAATGGTCACATTCTTATTTTTTTATTTTTTTTTTATTATTTTTTTATTATCTTTTTGGTTTTGGCCTTTCTTCACATGCATCAACCATTTAATAAAAAAAATTCATATGATCGATCATCTAACTAGTTATCCCAAATTGAAGTTCAACAAAAAAAAAGTTATCCCAAATTTGGCAAGAGTCAAACATACGTCAAACGTACACAGCCTATGTAACACCCCGAAAATCGTAATGAAGCAGCGGAAGTCTGATCGGGGTATTACATCTTAGAATCATAGTCATAATTATAGAAAACGACTCGAAAGAGGCGTTTTGAGAAAATTTGTTATCATTCATCAGACATTAAAACAGAGTAGCAACAACGGTTCCATACGGTTTAGTAACACATGATAATTTTTTTTTTAAATTTAAAGAAATGAATGATAACATCTTTGGGTGATATCCATATGCCCTAGTCCACTCCGTGTCATTTGCTTCTTAGTTACCTGAGATAAAACATGCTAAAAAGATCAACACAAAGGTTGAGTGAATCCATAGTGTTTAATTGTAATAGTTTTTGAACACAAGCCATAGAGTAGTAAAAACAATAGCATCGTAGTGTAATATATTGCCCTAAGCCTCATGACACGCAAACCTTAACATAGGGTGATATCATAAATGATATAAATGGCCTACATCATGAAACGATGTAGGTGATAGTGCCCTCGTCGTAGGAGTTTGCCAACTTCCTATTTATATTCGAACAAAGTGCATTTGGTTACCATTTCAGGCCAACTTCAAATGGGGCGTCAACTGCCAATAGATCTATTCACTAAATTCGCGTTCACTCGCAAGTGATTAATGGTTCATGATATGAGGGACTTTTGGCAAAGGTGGTAACTTAGGCAATAGTAATTAGGATAGCATACAGAAAATTTCTTGTGTTCAGTTTTATAGCATGTATCTCCCCACGGGATTTGAAAATATAGTAAAAAGTGGGACTATGAACTCACCTCAGTAAGTAGTAGTCTGAAATGCAATAGAATCAATAGTAGGTGATAGCTCCGATGCGTGACCTAGATTAGTATGGCATAATTTAGTTCGCAATTTAAGTTTAAGACTCAACAAAGTTTAAATAACTTTAAAAAAAAAGTTTTGAAGTATTTGCGTCGTCGTTGCTTACAATATAATTGGAAGCAAAAGTTTAAATGTGAGACTAAATGGAAATGCTGAATATCACATTAAATAATAAACTTTTCGGTCTTACAGGAAATAAATAACTTGGAAAATTTTGGGTTCTTACAGCCTATTTTGTCTTTTACTTGCTATGGGCTTTTATTTACAATTGGGACTCGATCAAGTATAAACAAAAAAGGTAAAAGCATATATAACAAAGATATTAAATTAAAGTAAACAAAAAAGACAATTATAGTAAGTCTTTTACTTTAGCATCAATTAATTTACTTTATTCTATAACACCCATATTCCGCAATAAGAGAATCACTACAACAAATTAAATTGGCATGCGTGTACTTTTTATATATGATTAACCTTGTTTTTACGATTGGAGAGATCAATTTCTTACACCCTGGACACTGTTTCGCAGTTATACTAAACAAGGTGGTTACACCCGCGCGTTGCGGCGGTTTTTTAACTTCTAGTTTTTATGTTGTCTGTATTTGGTCATATGTTTGGTGCCTAAATTGTGTACGAAAATCCTTTTGTATTTAAGAACCCCTTTTATTGGTTTTAGGTTCCCATCGTGTGTGCAGCGGCAGGCGTGAACGGGCCAAACACAAATTCCTTTGACTTCTTTGAGTTGTATTTAGGCTTATGCAACATAGTAATGTTTTGATTATTTTCATCTTCCAATGTAGTAGTAACAGATATCACATCAATCAAGCATGACCTCAATTCAAATACCGCATAATTCCAAATATATTATCAGAACAATTATCGCATGATTCTAGATGTGCTCTCAATCCAATACTCATAAGTCTAAGCATTTACTCAAATCAAATAGTTAATCATTTTTCTTTTTTCTTTTTTCTTTTTTCTTTTTGGTTTTGGCCTTTCTTCACATGCATCAACCATTCAATAAAAAAATTCATATGATCGATCATCTAACTAGTTATCCCAAATTGAAGTTCAACAAAAAAAAAAGTTATCCCAAATTGGGCAAGAGTCAAACATACGTCAAACGTACACAGCCTATTTTGTCTTTTACTTGCTATGGGCTTTTATTTACAATTGGGACTCGATCAAGTATAAACAAAAAAGGTAAAAGCATATATAACAAAGATATTAAATTAAAGTAAACAAAAAAGACAATTATAGTAAGTCTTTTACTTTAGCATCAATTAATTTACTTTATTCTATAACACCCATATTCCGCAATAAGAGAAACACTACAACAAATTGGCATGCGTGTACTTTTTATATATGATTAACATTGTTTTTACGATTGGAGAGATCAATTTCTTACACCCTGGACATTGTTTCGCAGTTATACTAAACAAGGTGGTTGCACCCGCGCATTGCGGCGGTTTTTTTACTTCTAGTTTTTATGTTGTCTGTATTTGGTCATATGTTTGGTGCCTAAATTGTGTACGAGAATCCTTTTCTATTTAAGAACCCCTTTTATTGGTTTTAGGTTCCCGTCGTGTGTGCAGCGGCAGGCATGAACGGGCCAAACACAAATTCCTTTGACTTCTTTGAGTTGTATTTAGGCTTATGCAACATAGTAATGTTTTGATTGTTTTCATCTTCCAATGTAGAAGTAATAGATATCACATCAATCAAGCATGACCTCAATTCAAATACCGCATAATTCCAAATATATTATCAGAACAATTATCGCATGATTCTAGATGTGCTCTCAATCCAATACTACATAAGTCTAAGAATTTACTCAAATCAAATAGTTAATCAGCTCGTCATGTCAATACTAGAGGTTTCGGATTGGCAGGCAGGCATGCGTCGGTCAAGGATCAATTTATGGAAGGTGGTTATAGTTTAGGTTTTTGATAAGTTCCTAGTTCTCTATAACCTTGGCTCTGAATACCAATCTGTAACAACACCAAAATTTGGTACAGCGGAAGACTTAATCAAGTTTTCAGGGTGATACGGGGTTGGCACACAACACAAGCATAGGAAACAAGATACCATTATCCATTTCATTAAAAACATTTAAATCCCGATAATTAGGTACATTTATTTAAAACATTAAAGATAAGCCCAAAAAAAGTCATCGGATAGGTCCACCAAAGTATTATCAGAGTATTTATTGATCCTCAAGCCATGCCTCTTACCAAGCCTCCGGATAGGTATCATCAACCATAATCAACATCAATACGAATAATATCTCAAACAATGTCTCACAAAGATCGAACCGAGTTTTAGTTTTGAGTTATTCATGATTATTCGTGATAGAATATATAATTTAATTTCAATTTACCGGGTTGTCACAGTATTGGCGCTTGATGTGTTTGACATGGTGACGTGGATATAGGAACTGTATATATTGTCAATAATATATACTCCGTACGTGGTTATTCAAAAAAGAAAAGATGCTATCTATATTATGTTGGTCAACATGGTCTATGCAAGTGTCGAAGACTGGTCAAACAGACCTAACTCAATTTGGTGTCGACCCAAGTAAATGTAAGCACCGCAAAATTTCCATTATCTTGGTCAAATTTAGAAAACTATAAGTGCAAAATACTTTTGATTTTTTTTTGGTTTCTGATTTCATCCATTTTAATCTAAAGAGTAAAAGATACGCATGCATTTCAAATATAGATTGGGCGATTGGCATGTTCATAAAGAAAAAGATATACCTTGATAAAAAATGTGATTGTTCTTTGAGCATTCTTTTCTTCCTTATGTAATTTTATTTTCTCTTGCTCTTTATTTTGTTCTTCGAATTTTCAAGACAAGTTTATAGCAAGTCTTTTACTTTAGCATCAATTAATATACTTTGCTCTATAATACTCAAATTCTGCAAAAAGAAAGAGAAATAACACTATAAAAAATTATATTCACATGCGTGTACTTTTTCTATGCGATTAAGTAGATAACTTTGTGTTTACTATTGGAAGATCAATTTCTTACACCATGGACACTCTTTCGCAGTTATACTAAATATGGAAATGACAACCTCTATATAACTTGAGTTAAAGTTCCATTTTTCAGGCATTAAAACTCATAAACTAGCTTCGTTAAATTTTTGTTTCTTTTTCTATATCAAATGATTCAAGCATACCGTATATATTTTTATGAATAACTGTGTGTTGATTGGTAAAAAACTACGAACTATTTTTATTGTCATAGAACCACATAGTACATTATTATATATTTGTTTTAACTACCTAAGAAATAGGAAAATTCACTTCCATGGTATGAACTCTGGTTAGGCACATTAATCTTGTTATTGTTTGGAATGGGTAGGATCCTTAGATTCAACAATAGTGATTTATGTGATGTGGAAACATGCATGGATGGTGAAACGACAATTTATTTGCGCCTGATGCGTTTGTGTTGATGATGGTTGAAAGACCTAGCTGTCGAGGTAGTATTTCTATATACATAACCAACTCAATCCCATTTAAGTGATCGCCTGTTTGTCAATATAACTTATCATGGTATTTCCATTTTCACCCATTACCCAAATAGAACCGGATAAGGATTTGTATGTTGTCGATGTTGAAAAAAGTAATGGTTATTCAAAAAAGAAAAACCGCCAAGTATATTAGGTTGGTCAACATGGTCTATGTGGGTTCTGAAGACTTGTCAAATAGACCTGACTCAATTTGGAGTCGACCCAAGAAAATGTAAGGATTGCAAAATTTTGAGTCTCTTCTTAATAGTTAGAAAAATACTAGAACTAGAGGTGGCAAAATACTTCTTGACCTTGATATATAGCTTCTCTTTCCCTTGTGCTTATAGGGTAAATTACACCGTTGGTCCTGAAGTCTACTCTTGTAACACCCCAACCCGACAAGGGTAGAAGTATCAAATTATGGTGGCATATCAGAACATACGAACGCAAGCGGAAGATTTATAAAGATAAAGTTACAAAGGTATTCTAAGGGTACAAAAGAAATACGAACTCTATACAAAAATGAGAATACAAAACTAAACAAAAATCTAATCGAATCCAAAACCAAGTCTAATCCAGACGTAAATGGGCTCCTAATTATCGGGGTAGTCCACTAACGCTCCTATGCACTCTTCACCCAAGCCCAGCTTCCAACCTAAAACCTGCCGCAGGAAAGGAAATGCGCCTGAGCTTAAAAGCCCAGTGAATAGATATATAACAACGCAAACGGATAAACGAAACGTATATGAGTACAAGAAAAAAAAGAAATCATAAGTTTCTGCTAAAAGGAATATCATCTGTCAAATGCATAAGAGATTAACGTACCACTGAACGAATATCATAAGTCAAAGGGAAACGAAGCATCGTAAGTATAATCATAAGAGAATAATGAACACGTATGAACAAAGAAGCGTCTAAACAACGTACTTGAATAGACAAACGAATCATAGGAAAGGCACGAGCCAACCTACCGAGGTACTCGATAGATCTCCTACACATAATCACATATCCAACATATCATAAATGTACGGACATGGGAGACCTCTAAGTACCAGAAGTGAAAGGGGTACAAGGCACGTACAGCCAGTCACTAAGCCATAACATATCACATCATATCATACAAATCCTAGGATGCATCCATACGCTCCCTGAAACAGAATACATATACAAGTGCAAGACTATGCATATATATATAACAGAATGGCCATAAGTGTACACAATCATATAATCATATCATATCATAACAGAAGGGAACGCCGGGGACTAATCACACCGCCCCAGATAGTGTCATGCCATCGGTGCCTCGATGACACGCCCATGGTACCTCCATGAGTAGAATAAAAACTCGGGCATACTAACATACATATCAGAACAGAGCTATCCATAAACGAAGCAACCGTAGCATAATCAAGCATATCAACAGAATCTCATATCAATGAGATGGCATACNTATATATATATATATATATATATATATATATATATATATATATATATATATATATATATAACAGAATGGCCATAAGTGTACACAATCATATAATCATATCATAACAGAAGGGAATGCCGGGGACTAATCACACCGCCCCAGATAGTGTCATGCCATCGGTGCCTCGATGACACGCCCATGGTACTTCCATAAGTAGAATAAAAACTCGGGCATACTAACATACATATCAGAACGGAGCTATCCATAAACAAAGCAATCATAGCATATCAATCAGAATATATCAACAGAATCTCATATCAGTGAGATGGTAATCAGATCATCATAACAGAATGGATAGCAAACAGAATCCTATCAAAGGATAATATCAAACGAATCATATCAACGAATCATATCAAAAGGGATCATACCAAAGGCTTATATCAACCAAATTATATCATAGCAACGAATCAAAGTCAAAGGATCGTAAGTCATGAGATCGGAACCCTTAATGAGATAGGGTAGAATATCTGTACCTTAAACCGTCAACGAAACATAGCATAAGAATAGGAAGTCATTCCTTCTTCAGCGACTGTACACGAATTAATGATCGGCTTATTATTAACTTGTTTTAAATCAGATTACTCATTTTAGTCGGCTTTCCATTTTTAGTAACTTGCCATATTTAGTAAGATTCCGTATTTAACAACTTTCCCGATTAGGTAACTTTCCATAATTTGAGTTATTAATAATATAATTCAAGGTTTAATATCCCAACTTACATTAGCTTAGGGTTTAAAGTGTCAAAATAGTAAGGTTTAGGGTTAAATATGCAAATAGATGAATTTCTTAATTTTAGCCGACTTATGGAATTTAAGAAATATGCCATGCATAACATTCGACTTTGATTTATTCGAAAATCTAATCTCGACACTAGAACATTTTGAAGATGTTTTATTATCCTTATAACCCGACACTATTATCACATACACACGTCATTCACTCATACACAAGCATCTTATTTTTAACGGAACAAAAGTACACTCGACACCATGTCACGCATGTAAACTCAATATAAATTTAGCTTTAATGAAACACTACACGAGCACATCTTAACTAGGCTAGAACACGACTTTAGGAAACCCAACACGAGCTCAACATATTCTCGACCCTTTCTTCCAAACAGTTTACACAAACATTTCNAGTAGAATAAAAACTCGGGCATACTAACATACATATCAGAACGGAGCTATCCATAAACAAAGCAATCATAGCATATCAATCAGAATATATCAACAGAATCTCATATCAGTGAGATGGTAATCAGATCATCATAACAGAATGGATAGCAAACAGAATCCTATCAAAGGATAATATCAAACGAATCATATCAACGAATCATATCAAAAGGGATCATATCAAAGGCTTATATCAACCAAATTATATCATAGCAACGAATCAAAGTCAAAGGATCGTAAGTCATGAGATCGGAACCCTTAATGAGATAGGGTAGAATATCTGTACCTTAAACCGTCAACGAAACATAGCATAAGAATAGGAAGTCATTCCTTCTTCAGCGACTGTACACGAATTAATGATCGGCTTATTATTAACTTGTTTTAAATCAGATTACTCATTTTAGTCGGCTTTCCATTTTTAGTAACTTGCCATATTTAGTAAGATTCCGTATTTAACAACTTTCCCGATTAGGTAACTTTCCATAATTTGAGTTATTAATAATATAATTCAAGGTTTAATATCCCAACTTACATTAGCTTAGGGTTTAAAGTGTCAAAATAGTAAGGTTTAGGGTTAAATATGCAAATAGATGAATTTCTTAATTTTAGCCGACTTATGGAATTTAAGAAATATGCCATGCATAACATTCGACTTTGATTTATTCGAAAATCTAATCTCGACACTAGAACATTTTGAAGATGTTTTATTATCCTTATAACCCGACACTATTATCACATACACACGTCATTCACTCATACACAAGCATCTTATTTTTAACGGAACAAAAGTACACTCGACACCATGTCACGCATGTAAACTCAATATAAATTTAGCTTTAATGAAACACTACACGAGCACATCTTAACTAGGCTAGAACACGACTTTAGGAAACCCAACACGAGCTCAACATATTCTCGACCCTTTCTTCCAAACAGTTTACACAAACATTTCTTTGGTATTACACACGTACACATGCATGCACTCACATATACATATATAATGAGTTAAACAGTTTATACGTTGATCTATGACCAGCTCTAACTCACCCATGC
Source organism: Artemisia annua (assembly GCA_014162995.1). Lineage (NCBI taxonomy): Eukaryota > Viridiplantae > Streptophyta > Magnoliopsida > Asterales > Asteraceae > Artemisia > Artemisia annua. The sequence continues at coordinate 18,768 of LBNU01036244.1, read as the reverse complement.
ACATGTAACACCATTTACAAACACAACTCATATTCTACCCTTAACCACGTAATACCCATGCATACTCACACTTCTCTTGTTCATTAAACGCCCCATGATACACCATTACATGCATGCTCCAATAATAATTACTCACGTTTTATAATCAGTTATTGATTCGTATTCTTAGACACACATATTCACATATTTAACAAGTATTAATCCTTCTTTTATTCCATTGTTTATTCAGGTTCTTATGCATATTCGAGATCAAGTTGAATGTCCAAGACCAGATTAAAATGTGTCTATATCAAACATGTTTCAAGACAGAACTGAATCGACGCATATAACACACACGCGACACATACAACTCATCCACAGTTACTTAGATTTAACGAGCCAACACAAACAGACCTTTACATAAAATCACATCAAAGTCCCGCCATTATTCACGTTTATAACCAGTTTTTAACGCGTATCTTAGAGGTCGATTAGATTAGCTTATAACTCGTTATTTCATGTGTAAAATATAATAAGTGTAGAACACTAATATTATATCATGTTTGGTTTGTTGTGGTTATGGATCAAATAAAGAAGAAGAAGAAAGAAAGAAAGAATGAAAGAAAGAAAGAAGATGAGATTTTAGAGAGAGAAAGAGAGAGAGTGGAACCTAGAGAGAGAATGAAACCAAAAAAAAAAGAAAAATAGATTGAGGAGGTTCACCCTCTCCAAGGATGGAGAGGGTATATATGTACATGGGTTTTGCCACTTGGGCGTGCCACTTGGGCTGCGGATCAGGTATACATTGGGTAAAGACCCGTCCTTCTTCCGCGAACTAATCTACTTCTAAACTACGTTTAACTAACTATTGTAAATACTACGAGCTAAACAATGCTTAATCATATCTGGGGTGACCGAATCTTTCTTATACAAAAAACGTATTCCTAACAATCTCCCCCTAAGGGAGGTCACCCCTGGAAATACTCATCCCTGGAAATATTCTTGAATTCTTGCATTGAGATCTTTGTAGATTCTTTTGTAGCTCGTAGTTGTTGATTCTTCATGGATAAACGACTCAAGATGACTTCCTTGATGTATATGATGATCTTTTGACTTTGCTCTTCGCTCTTCATCCATACAATTAGCTTCAAGTCATCTTTGAGTGTATGTGTCTCTTTGTGATATTGTGATTGTCTTTGTGATGTCATGCTTACACCTTTCTGGATCATGATCTTCTGCATCAGAGTTGTGGAAGCATAGTCGAAGCCCATTCCTTGATCATGATATCTTTATATTTGTGGTTGAAGTGTAAGCATGAGATGATGAATCTGCATCTTTTCAGCAATCGGCATCCCTCGTCAACTTCTTTGTCTTTGGTGTGATTACGCCTTTCCAACATGCCCATACATCTTTGTTGAGTAGATCTTCCCGGTTGAACAGTTCTGACGTCTCCTTTTAGATGTTGGTATGAGCATGTGGAACTAGAGTGATGGTGGTGAACATGGTAAGTTTGGTATGTTGAGCTGCATAAAACTAGGTTAGTAATAAACATACCGGCACTTGCAAGTTCGGACTTCGAGATCATCTACAGCATAGTGTGAAGACTTTCTCTAATCCTTACCAAGGCCGTTCCTAATCGGATGCCCCCGAAAGGGCTTTCACTGACATACCGAAGTACACCAACGATTAGGTGAGTCGCTGGAGATCACCCCACGACTGTAGACCTTTTGGAACACCACCGAACACACTAAGCGTAACCCACAAGAGATTACCGAAGTGACCTGCTGTCAGGGCTGTTTGATGTTGACCCTGGCAGGAGTTTCCACTCAATCACTGGGAAATACTTATGTATATTCCCTCATAAGTGTTCTCGGCAGATTGCTAAGATCTGCGTAGGACTCAAAATATTACATCTGGTGTCCTTAATGTTGAACAACCAGTGTAGAAGTATCAAGTGTTCCTATGAGATCTTTTGATGCATCTCTTGGCTCTAGACTCGATAAGTGCACATTGGTTATCCTATTCGGAGACTAGGGAGGGGTCTCCTGTTTCAATATCAACTAGCTCTAAGAGACTAGTCGATAGTTTACACCGGTTCCCCGTGAGAATGAAACAAGCTCTTTTAAGAGAACTTGAGTGGCTGGGAGGTTTAGTGCAGTGCGTCACTGGGTCCATGACGTCTTTATCTTCAATACCGATGTTACCTTGGTAACAATCAGTAGCATATGAATTGAACCCGGTTTCTGCCCTAAGGTTGAATAATTGGAGGGCTATTTCTTTTCACCCTTTCTCAATTCATTTCTTTTTAATTCTTCAACCCCTTCAGTGCTTACCGAGACTTCATTTACTAGAACCTTGTTGGGTTTGTTCCAGTCCTAGCTCAGTCTCAGTCGGCACTCTTCCCTTTCTCACTTTTCTCCTTTTTTCAATCATTCCTAAGGACTTCTAATCTATCTATTGGATTGTCCCTGGGAAGATCCCTCCGGTTCTGGTGGATCATGGGAACATATACCTAACCTAACCATCCTTATAACTCCATGCATTAAATTAAAGTGGTCGGTCTTTTGGTATTTTTCCACATTCGCCATATAACCAAAATCATTGAAAATTCTCTCAAGGTGTTTATGATAAAGAAACACATTTTTGTTAACACCTTGAGAGTTTTATCATTTTTCAAATGCTCCCCCTTAACATGTGCTTATAGGAAGAAAGAAATTTGCACATGTCGGGGTGAGTTGCACTTATTTGAATTGATCGGCTCTTAATAGACATATACCCGAGGGACACGTTTACGTTGCTTAGTTAAAGGGATCCATTATCAGCTTTTAGGTGATAACTAGCCCTAATAACTAACTTGAAGTTGTTAACATTCCTTAAAAAGGAAGTTAGACCCGTCAAAGTATATATCTAAGAAGAGTTTCTCGAAACGGTACTATCTACTTTGACCAGTCCTCTTCGAGACACGTTTACATCACTGGTAAACCAGCTTGAAATTATTACCCGGCCAGGACTAGTCTTTTCGATTCACGACTTTTCATGTTTCGTCAATTCATGAGTCAAATTCTGAGTCATAATCAATTCACGGTTTCTACTTGATTTTGTAAAATCCCGCGAAAGACTCTTAGCCACTTGCTCCCCCTCAATATGTGCACATTGATTGAATCAATATTTGAAAGTTTTTAAAACTTTGGCACATACGGGTGAGCTTACATTCGAGATCATTTATTCATCATTATTAAACACTTGCTCCCCCTCAATATGTGCTTTGTTCATAATCCAAAATCTTTAAAATTTTAGCACATACGGGAGCGATCTTTTGAGTCCAAAAACATCTTTATAAGTCCAAAAACATCACATTTAATCACTTGCTCCCCCTTAATATGTGCTTTGATTAAAATCCAAAATCTTTAACATTTTAGCACATAAGGGAGCGTTCTCGTAAGTCCAAAAACATTCTTTTAAGTTCCAAAAACATCACTTTTAAATCAGTTTTCATATTTAAATCACATTCTCTCCCCCGATCATAAAATTTCAAATCTTTTGAGATTTTGTGATCCCAATTGATTTAAATGATTTTCGAAGAAGCTTTGGAGAGAAATGTGATACGTTTTAAACGTTTACTGATTTTGAGACACTTTTCGGTTTTTCACTGTTGCTGGTGCACAAAGTTTTTAAAGGTACAGAAATTTTGAGCAAATACGCTCCCCCTCAATTAATGACCCGTTTTCAATTTTAACGTTTAATAGCCATTAATGTGAGCGGTAACGTATTCGAGAAAATTTAAGACCGATGGCCACCTTGTACACCACAAAATCTCTTTTGAAGAATTTTAGAAGAAAGAGATTTTGGGAAAAGAAGACTTCTCTTCTTTTACTAGAAAGGTTGCACTGAAGCGTACAACTTTTCGGATAATCCGCACACAGTGAAAACATGGTAACGTGTTTTTCACGGATTTTGAAAACCGGGTTGCTATCTGAAGTAATAGCAAACCATAATTTAAGCGCGGGTTACAGTCTGAAATAACTGCAAGCCATATAGGCATGTTTTGAAAACATTTTGAACTTCTGACGATGCCAGAAGACATGCCTAAGAAACAAACTATTTTTGGTATTTTTGAGTTTTTCTGATTTTTATGGTTTTTATAGGTTTTATATTTTTGTATTTTTCTTTTCTGGGTTTTATATTATATAAAAGGATATTTGAAGCGAATCCATTACTCCTCATTCCCTTCCTGAAGACTTTTGAGTGATACTGGCATGAGACTCTCCAAACCAAGTTGCTGGAGAATAAATCGAAACCGTTCTCCAGGAAGTGCTTTAGTGAAGAAATCTGCCAGCTGAAACTCTGTCCTTGCGAAGTGAAGTTCCACCACATCACTGGAGAATCCATTTGCCCGACTTGCAGCATTGGCGAGAAACATTCTGATAACTTTGATAGAAACACTCTGAGTGAACGATTCCTCAAAATCAATGCCTTTCTTTTGATGATAACCCTTAGCAGCAACCCTTGCCTTGTGTTCAGAACGTCATCATGCTCATCAGATTTCACTTTAGGATCCATCTAAGAGCAATAATCATTGTACAGTCTGGAGATGGTGCCAATTCCCATACTTAGAGACGATAGAATTGTATGGAATTATAAAAGCACCATAAGGCAAGTGTGTCCAGATGCCTTCGAGTGGACACCGGTTGAGTAGAATTCCCATTATAGTGAAGATCATGTGGTTGTGGTTAGGACACTGATGTGCTTGTGTTAAGATCTCCTGAAGAAGAAGCTTTAGAAGAAGATTCAGGAGCAAATGTGTCTTTGAACGGAGCAACATCAGGTGGAGCAGATGGATTTACTTCAAACGATTCGTCGACTGCAGTACCTTGATGTACGGAAGGAGATTGTATGTATGATGAAGTTGATGAATGACTTGCTGATGGAGCGTCTTGAGCCATTGAAGAAGAACAAGATGGACCATTTTGATCGTTTGGAACATGAGCTGCGATGGCTGGTGGTACCGGTGTATCACCAATTGGCGGCTCAAAGTATTAATCAACCACTTGATTAGCCAAGATCTTCAAATCCTTATCGGTAGATGGTACATAAGGTACATGCAGGAGTGGGATACAATAACTGAATGGGTTGGTTCAGAAGACAAAAGTTTAGAAGCGGGTCCTACACTGATGTGTGCAAAAGCCATTTGCTCAGACAGCTCATAGAATGTGACGTGAATGGTTTTCAAGATTTGTCGGGTTCGTTTGTCGTAGATTCAGCATCCCTTATGATCTGAAGCATAACCACCAAATATTTCAACAATCGCTTTAGCTTTTAACCTTTCCAGATCTTGGTAGTCATTTTGTAGGGTATGAAGAACTCCTATGAAGATGTTGACAGTATTGGGTTTGTGGGCATGCTTCTTTCGTTAGCGCAGTTGACTAGCCGAACAAATAGAGATGGTGTACACGGTAGTGACACGTTTGCCTTGAAGAAGATCAACACTATCCAATTCTCCATAACCCATAATTGTGTCAACCTGGTAGTTCCCGAATCTAGCTATCCCGATAAACTCATTCATGAAATTCTTGAGCCCTGAGCAATTACTGATTGGTTTAAGAATATGGTGACATGAGTACCAAACAGAGAGAATTAGTCGGTACGTCGAAGAAGACAGTAATCAACACTTCTTAAACTTTCACCACCAAAGCTTGTGAGGTTCCTGAAGCTGTAGATGCCATGAAATAATCTTAAGCGGAGTTTTACAACTCTTGTGACTTAAACCGAGAGATCGATTCTCTCCCGGGATTTTACAAAAGTCAACAAAAGAAACCGAAGGATGTGATATGCGATTATGACTTAGAGTGAGATCTTGGATAAGTCACAATCTGCACTAAGTGTCAAGTTGTGACAAGTCAAGTTTCAATAGATCCGATCGTAATGAGTCAAGTCGTAAGGATTAACCCACAACGTCAAATTACAATTAGACTAATCGAAACGACTTAAGTTACAACAATTCACCAAGCGCAAGTAGTTAACAAATCACTAGAATCTCACAGCTGAGTTAATCACTAGGCACCACCAAATCGTCGAATTTTAGCCTCCTCATTATAAAGCTTTGGTAGCTTAGCAAAGTATCATCTCACGCTTGAATAGTTCTTCTCATCTTTCTTCCAGCTGAAAGGCTGAAGTAATGCGTACCAAAAGTATCCAGAGACCACTTCCCCCAAGTAGTTGAAATGATGCAATCAGTCTCATTCTATGAAGCTCAAAAACCTGAAGCACACTTGTACCTCTTTTATCATCAGAAACTGTTTCTTACATCTCTTCCCCCACGTAGGAGGAATAATACACCAAAAGAACGATTTTGAACACTGATCTTCTCTGCGGTTATGACATTTAACTTCCTGGAATAACTTCAATTAGGAAGAATTATAAAGCTCATCACGTGTACTCGTTGTGCGTTCCGATGTATGTCTCCTTCCCCTTTGCTATTTTTGATACTTCAGAATCAGCCACACATTATATGCACATACAACTTGAATTTTTGTGAGAAGAACAGCATATGCTTAGATGTATCCTGTGAGAATCAACTGCTACAGAAAACTCTCTTATGACTATCTTATCAACCCTTATGAAAAGTCGGCAATTGCTAAGACCACTTTGTGAAGTAAGCCCGATATTCCCAACTTGAAGATGAAGTAGAATTCCCCGTTTTTGTGACTTAAACTTGTACCATTGTATGACAAAGAGTGGTGTAGAGACTTCATGCATCGAATCCCTAAGTACTCTATACTCTTCAACCATCCAACCATCAAGTATAAGACGTACATCACCTCTTGAATACCGACAACTTCGTGTGAGTTGTGACACTGAATGTGATAGTTATTTTGTGGCAATAGAAGAGAAGATTTACCAAAATAACTAGATACCCAAGTCATCGTCAATGTAGAGAGTAAAGGCTCGAACAAGGATCCCGAAGATACTAAGTACACATACCCGTAAAATTTCACTTCAATCTCAAATAAACAATACCAAGTAAACTCTTGTGATCACTTAACATTCCATTTCCAAATTCTTAGCCGACATTTTCTTTACATTCTTGTGGTTGATTTATAGAGTGCACATGATAGGTTCGTTTATAAGTATAGTATATTATCCAAGTAATTTCTCAACGAATAAGAAATACCCGGGTCGTGATCCGTGTGAAGGTGAATGGAACCGTAGTTGACGATTTGTGAATTTGTGTAAAGAAAAGTGAAATAAAAAGGATTGTGTTGATTTTAAAACTACAATTAAGGAAAC